>CM042168.1:75699753-75802303 GCA_023376005.1 Doryteuthis pealeii
GATTATTATCTCAATATATAAAACTGAGGTTGTCAATAATATTAGATCATTATATAGTTGTATAATAACTTGTTTTTGTTTTTTAATGTCACATTAAAATATGTGTATATAATAATAATAAATATTAACCTGTGGGTCATATAATATTAGATAACTTATATTATATGCTAGCTTAATTTCTCACTAATTACAATTTATATATTAATACTTTATAATGTATAACTTATATTGACAGTATAGTAGGTTGTAGTGTTTTTAATATTACGATTATAATATTACTATGACTATTAATGTATTATATACATATATGGAGTTTAAATATATTGTTTATATATACTACGTATATGAGGACGATGCGAGTTATTTAATCTCATTTTCAAATATCGCTCATTATTATATATATGTATATATAGTAGTAAACTATTATATATATATATATATTTATTATAATATACCAATAGATAGATAGAATAGAAATTAGATATATGATATACTAAATTATACCATAACTTAATTGAATCATTTTTTTTTTGATAAATTACATATATAAACCAATAAGTAAATTATAAGAATATGTAAAAAATAATGATAGCAATATTCCATAATATATTAGTATTTAATATATATATGTACCTTAGAGTACTATAGATATTATAACTAGGATTATGTATTGATATTACTATACAGGATAAGTATAGTTTACATGTTATTTAATAATTAGTTTGTACATAAAACTATTATGGTCATATATGTAATAACATATAAATTCATAGATTATATATATAACTCTTCACAATATACATATTAAAATAATATAATGCTCAACTAATATTATAATTATTAATAGTGTAAGAATATCAATCGTATCACTAATATAATAATGTGAATACGATATATAATGTATATATAATATGTTATGGAACTATAATATGAAGAATTTGAGCATATTATTGTGTACATAATAATATTTAATTTTTAATATTATTATATAATTAATATATACTCATATATGTTTATAAAAAAGTATTGAATGGTTGAATATAAGTTATTCACTCATAGACAATAAATTTAGAAAAGATGGAATTAAGCTCGTAAGTTTTAGAAATTAAAATAAATGTAAAGGATAAACTGGACTAAACAATCTAAAATAAATTTGTAGGATATTTGATACTCATATATCATTGTGGTGTGAGTTCTGTTGAAAGGTAATGGTTTTTAGATTGGAGAAGTTGTGTGACTTTGTATATTGAATATTGAGGGGGGATATTGTATGATATTTTCTTTAAATATGTTTTATTCAGGTACTAGAGTATTGAATTAAACTATTCACATTGAGGCTTAAAATTATAGGTAGGTAGAGAAACAATACTTACAGACAAAGAAATTTAATGTGTGAGTTTTTGTTCTTTCATTCCTTATTTTACCTCATTCCTGTAGGATTCATTTCAAATAACCGCCATTTTCTCGATAATACTATCAATATACTATAAAACTTATATATAAATATATATATATATATATTATATATATATAAGTATTGCAAGTTAAACGAGCATATCTCTCAACTGTTGACATGGTGTATGTAAGGAGATACAGAATCAGAATGGGTGATTAGAGTATGGTTAACGAGTTAGACTATATTTGATACAGAATGAGATTAAAGACTGTAGTGAGGATTAACGAAAAAACATAGCATAAACAAACACATGTGGGCAGAACTTAAATACGAAATTTTATTAGAAGTGAAGAAAGTCTATTTATTTATTGAATACAACCTCGTACTCGTGATATGCATGGAAGTTATGTGGAAATTATACATAATTAATATTCGAGATTCTATATATTTAACAAAATGGACTTGCTATAGATATGAGAAGTTGTAATCAGTATATCAATAGTTACGATTATTAGTGACCAGAATGTGTAGACAATACGGCAGGACAATAAATGATTTTATAAGATAAGCTTCTCTAGAAAATTAATCATTGTTTATAAAAAACCAGAGAAGAATAGATGCAATTAGTTCGAGAGAATATTCAAATACTAATAACGTATCTTATAAAATAATATATTATGCTAACATATAGAGCTTAAGAATACATATTAAGTGTATATTTCTCTGAGTGATGTGATTTGATTTTTTTATAATTTCTAGTGTTATTTCTTAGTCTATTTATTATATATTATATACTATGTTTATACTTTTAGATGTGCATACGTTATAAGTATATTAATTCGAAATACAGAGAATGAATGTTATGTAACAGGTAATGGTTATAAGAGATTTAGAAGAGATAGATAATATTGAATAGAAAGAGAGATATATCAGATACCTAAGAGAGAGTTAGGATATACATAATATTTATTGTGCAGTAAGGACAGAGTACTATTACTCTCACACGATAAGAAGAACTATATAAAGTACTAAAGATATGTATGTATGAGGTATAGGGTACTGAGATAGACACTATTAAGGTGAGATTAAAGATAATATATTTAATATTTATAACTAGAATAAAGTTAGTATAAAGATTAGAGATAATAAATAAGGCGGAGATATAATAGTACCAATTAAATGATAAAACAATTTCTAATAGTAATGTAATGGACGCTATAGATCTAAGGAGCTCCGAAGAATATAAAATAATTATTGACATCACATACATGTCTGCAGACTGTGTGAATTGATATATCCGTAATATGTATGTATTATTATAGCAAGCATCAGTAAGGACAATCTTTCATGACACTTAGGCAGTATCATATACGTCACTACCCTAAAAATTGAGATGAGAGTTGAAGAATATACTATTTGACATTATACACTCACCGTATCAGGGATACTTCCAATTATAGAGCCATTGTAAATTCATCTCAACGCAAAATGAGTTATCGATTATACTCGAGAGGTAATAATTTATAGATGTAAATAATAATCATGAAGGATCACCTATTGATATAGCACAAACCTAGTTGTAACAACACAACTGTGATTATGCATATGGATATATTCCACACTTATGTTCTACAGATATATATATATATAAGATCACGATTATATAAAGTGAGGTTGTAATTCATGGGATATTGTAAATTTAATTTCTAAAAAAGTAAATAATATACCTGAGTCGTGATGTGTTACCTATATGGATTCTATATAAGCGAGTTGTATGTAAAATATTGAGCTATCTATATAGTTACACGGACTTACAAATTCACAAGTCTTGTATTGGTTTTCTGACATGTATGAACTCATTAGGGGCACCAGGTGGTCTTGCCAGGATCGCTTAATCTGTAGTACAACTGTTAATAATATTTGAGGGTAATATACGGGAAGGTTTATCACCTATACTCTTTTCACTCTTTCGTAGACGTTGTCTACTATTGTTGATAAACTACAATAAGAAATAAAAATATTCTTTTCATGGCTTGATGTTAGTTTTTCTCTCTTATCAGTACTTCTATATTATCAGATAAAATCCGGAGGATAAAGAGAGAGATGAGACAATATTCCAAAGATATAGCCATATTAATATACTGTATGCTCTGTCACCCGGTACTCTTGATCAGCCATTCGTCACTGGTTATTTCATCTATTTAACATCGCAGGACCTTACGCTTATGTGTCATTGGTATTATATGCAAAAGATGTCAAATACGGATGGCCTATCTCCACTTCACGCATGTTAAGAAGGAGGCCTTCAACGGAGATAGATTTTTACTTTTAGCATGTTACAATCACCTATGAAGAGTAAATCTCATCGATTTCAATTGGTGATGTTGAGTATTGGAAATATTGGTTAATCATTTTAATACTGAGGCATGTCAACACCTTGCCAGAGTCGAATTTAATTATTCTATGATGCATTATTTGTGTGTTATATTATATATCATATTTTAGATATCTGTGAGATAGCTGGTATTAGTTCAGATATTTTATTTTAGATATATCACACGGGGTAAGGCTGAGATATATGTACAAGATAAAAAGAGTTGTAGGGTCCAGAAAAATTCAAGTGTAGATAAATTAATCAATCCACTTTTGAAAGTATCATCATCCCAAATAGCGATAATGAAAAAAACGAAATTGACACAATCTAGCTATCCCAGATACCGAGAATAACACAAACACACATGTCACTGTCAGAACTTCAAAATAAGCAGATGCGAGTACAGAATTTCACTTGCACTGTTCAAACACGTTTCTTCCTTCTCTAGCACCCTAGTCAGCAGCAGCAGTTCCGAGCTTATTGATTTCTGCTTGGTTCCCTCTGCGACCTCTATATGCATGCTATATATCTGTGTATTATACTCAATTGTGACTTTTTTTTTATTTGGAGTTTTATCTTTATAAAACACGTCCACACCCTATAACGAGTGACAAGTAGCGAGTCGAGTATCCCCGTAATGCTGCTCGCCACAGAAATATCTTATCTAACCCCCAAACACAAGCTATCAGCGCAAACATATACTGATAACAAGGCCTCCTTGAGTTTGGCTAAGGGGGCTTCTCTCATCATCACTCGTGTATGCGAGATTATTGTTAATTATGAGGAGACTGATAATATGTTCTGTAGGCACCATTTTTTAAATGAGCCAGAAAGGAGTAAACCTGTTGTAGTAATATGTCGGGCGTAAGCCGGGTAATATTAGTTAACTAATTTGGCGTGAGGGAGGCGTAAATAATAGAAGCAACTCGCCCAATGGTAAGTATAAAGCACGAGATTGGTGTGTTAAAAAAAGTTCTAATGGCAGCCGACTATGTCGGAGTAGTTAGTAATAATTATGTCAAAGCGCGTTACAGAAGTATGGTATGTGAGTTATAGATGGTAGCCCGAACGATGAATCACGTCAGGACCCCACCTTGTACCATATTAGAAGTGTTAAGTATGAGAGTTAGGTGGGACTCACTAACCAATCAGATTACTGTGAGGCGGGTTTACCTAGGTATACCTATGCAATTTCATTACAGTATTAACATAGTAGTAATAATAGTAGGCGTCAAGAGTAGGCTCCCAAGTAGTAGCCCTACGTAATACGCCTACGGGAGTAAGAGAGTGTGTTTGAGTTTGATTTGCATATGTTATGTGAAGAGGGTGCCACACACCTTTGTAACCAATTACAAGTGCTTAAGTATTTAATAGTGGACACACTAACCTCCAATCAGATACCTGTGAGGGGGTTAAGTCTCTAAGTTTATCCTGCATATTCATATACTTAGCATAGGTAAATAAGTAATCAAGCTCAGAGTTTACCTAAAGCAACGTCCGGAGTAGGTAGAAAGTCCACGTCTAATAGGTGGTAAAGTGAAATAGTTAATAAGAATAAGGAAAACCATTTTACGGTTACGCCCTCCTTATACAGATGTTGATGATGGCGAGGAGAATATTTTATGGTGGACACTCAAACTTCTAATCCAGTTACTGTGAGTGAGGTTACCTAGGTATCCAAGAAACATCCTGGAACCTATGAAAGAATCGTAGATTTTGCATTATTTACCAATAGCCTTCAGTTTGTATTTTAACACCTACATTTTCTCGAGAGAAAACTTTTTTGTTGTCTAATTTAACCCTAGATGGGATCTATAAAACTATTATCAGCGAAGGGCGGTGGTTGTTTCATGGTATTAGAACTTTTGTAACACTGTTTTTAGATTATTTATCTATTTTTGCTTAATGACCATACAAACAGACACATTTTTATTTTTCATATAGAAAATACATTTTTCACTCTTATTTAAATTCGCTGGACATATAAGATGGGACCCTAACAGGTACTACCAACTCCGGGTCAGAGTGGAACCACAGCCCGAGCAAAATGAAAGGGTAGTACATTCACCACATGTACCACCCAAATGCCAAAAACTGGAACATATTGAAGTTTTAGAATTTATCAATGAGTTAGAAAAATATTAAGTAATCAACCCTTCTAAGGGTCAAACAGGTACTATTGCAGGTAGAGTTGTAAGCAGTCATTACACACAGGAACAATATGTAGATACCCTCAGAATCCATGCCTATCAGCACACATAATGATAAAAATGGGATTGGAAGAGGAGATTGCCAATATTAGGCAAGAAAAAAGAGGATTGGAGCAAAATCATATTTATAAGTGATTATAAGGAGCTACGACATGACCAGCTTCGACTTGATACGCGTGGGAAAGTGAAGAGAGGGCCGTCTTACTCGAGCGCGAACGACAGCGTTCTAAAGTCTCTCCTAAGAAATAGAGCGAGGCCAATAGATGGAAGTTGTTTGCATCGGTCAAATCGACTGCTTCAAGCCAGCGACAAGACATATGGATCGTGCACTATTAAAAGAGCACAGGGTCATACCCACAGTGGGCCCCCTCATTTGGGGCGAAGTCGTACCCATTGCAGAAGAGGGAGTCGGCATGGCGCTTCTATGAGCGGCCTCCAAAGCACACTGTAAGAGCGGGCGAGGGATTAATCATGGCAGCGTATAAACAGTGACACCTAAGGCAAAATGAACAGTGTGTGGTGTCAGTGTGCAACAAAAATCAAGAGCATAAAGAATTAAATTGGGACCAAGTTTATATCAATCCGGTTTAAGGACGAGCCAGCCTACAGGGGCGACCTGGCATCAGCAAAGAGACAATGTCCTACAACTTTAGTTAACACCGCGTCAACATCTGGTTGGTTTTGGCTAGAGGAGTTAGGGGTTAAGTGTTAGGGAGTTAGGCAGTTAGTTTTATAATTTAAAAAAATGACAATGCTGAAAATGCTGTCCCTGGAGACCTCGGCGTGTATACGAAAACAAGACCAGGATCTATTTAGAACGTGTGCGACCTAAAACGAGATACATCTCCCTTCCTGAATCCAGTCGCCCCTCAGTGCTTAAAAGAAAACCTTGTGTCCACTTAAACGTGGTTAAGGGTAGAGTCCATTTCAAAAAGAAGAGAGCTACGGAGTAACAACCCCAGGAAATAAACAGAATCAGTGGAACCTGAACCCCTAAAGAGTCGGGTCGTGAATGCTAACGAAATCTCCAGATATGAAATACTCCATCTCCAACTTTGCATGACGACACTTGTGTTTTAATAAATAACCATAACACTACAAAAAGAAGTGTATGACCCACACCAAAACCGCATTGGATTAACTATATCCTTTCCTTTGGATCAACAGCTAGAGCAGTGGTGGGAGAGGGGGGATTGTATGCTCCTGCAAAATCAGACGCAGCACCAAGCTTTATCCTCCTATGAAAACCTGCCGCAGGCTATGTAGTTCAATAGACCGAGGAAAAAACATACAAATACAAACAATGAAAAACTTTGACACTAACTCCATCGTCTCTCAGTAAGGATGGAAGGCCTGCCAAACAGGAAGAACTCCCTAGTTTTATCATAAAGTGCAACTAAGAAAAGAAAATAAATGTACTTTTGTAATCTGGATCATTTACATTAGTACCACGGATACTGCGATTTTTTTTTTGTATTAAATGTTTTAAGCGTATAGCATACTCTATGCTCTTTTCACAACTACAGTAATTCCACCAAATGAATCCTTTGTTAGGCGTCTTGTAATAGTACTCGGTTGAACCAACTTTGGTATTTAGTATTATAATTGCTTTAAATATGACTACGTTTAGCTTAAGATTTCACGTAGGACACAAGGACAACAGTATAAATTAGGGAGCCCTAGTTAAAGCCGCGCCAAATTGAGAACTCTCAAATACGATCAACTCACAATCTAACAATGGTCCTGCAAATCAATAAGCTTGCTTAAGCAACAATTTAACACAAGAGCACACGCCGTGAGGTAGCCTCGAGTGTAATATTTGATTATTAGTAACGCCCTATTGTGCTCTTAATATCACCAAACCACAGAAATTTATAGACCTTAGTCCAGAGATCATGTGAATCTCCCAACTCCTGAGCAGCAATCCCCTAACAACATACTGGCATGGAAGACACACTATTTACCTCGTGCCATCATACCCCCCGCCCCTGGTCATCCAATAATTACACATTTCGCTTCACGCGTTAGGTATATGACATATTAGATTAAGCCGAGAAATGCGTTATACAATATCTCACAGGCAGAAGGGATCTTATTACGATTGACCTTTCAGAGTAACGCAAAGGAATATCATTACCGAATGTGACCTCTTTATCCTCCATGGGATACTGAAGATAGTCCATTTAACCCATTAAATTAGGAAAAAAGGATTGCATTATCGGGATGCGAACTTCTTACCACGGAAACTAGAGAAATCTCATCTAAACTCAGAGTAACCAAAGGATTCATTTCCCGAGGGAGCTACTTTTACCCACAGCGCAATCTTTGATTAACATCTTTTAGCCAGACCATTGGGACAACATGAGAGCAATTTAAGAACAAGATAGCACTACCAGAAGGATTCATTATCGAGAGTAACAGTAATCCTGAGCGCGTAGAAAAATTCAAAGAGATTTTCATATCGAAAGGAACTCTATTTATACCGAGAGTAACTGATGACTCTTTATCCAGAGTAACCAATTAGGATTCATTTTATTGAGGGATTCTCGTTACCTTTGGGTATGAGGATCCATATAATAACCACTGTGATCAAAGTGTCCTTTATGCTCTATAAGCTGCCAAATTCGGCGAGGTGGTGTTCTCACCGTAATAAAATTAGACTAGACAAAATCACCTAGAAGAGAAAGCAGAAGAAGAGTTAATAGAAGAGGACTATGGAAGGAAGATGAGTATGAGAAGATGAGCATATGATAGAAGAATGAAGTGAACGGAGAAGGATAGAATGTAAGAATTCGAAGATAGAAGCTAAAGAAGGAAAGAAGTAGTAAGGAATAGGCAGAATGGAAGCACACGAAGAAGAAGAATGAGAAAGGAAGGAGTACATTGTGAAGGACTGAAGTAAAAGAAGAAGCTAAGGAGAAAGCATTAGGTAAAAGAATTGGTAAGGAAGAAGTAGATAAGATCAGTATAGAACCTTCTCAACACCTTTTTCACGGGTTAGCTTAACAAGGTACGTTTGGTTTATGTTTTATGTGGTATTGAGGCTTCGTGCTTATTATATCATTATGATTAGCTTGTATCATTCTGGTGTGCTTTTTTCTCTTTTTTTTTTATTTTCTGTTTCGTTCTCTTGATTTTTTTTCTTTCTTTGGTGGTTGGTTTATCGCGGTGCGCGGTTCTTCCTGGGGCCGCAGGCTGCTTCTCTGTGTTTGCTTGGTTTTCTGACCCACTTCCATCTTTCCTTATTGTCGACTCTATCTGCGACTTTCTGTAGACAGGAAGAATGCCCAAGGGCCCTACACAAAGGGCTGCTAATCCGTGAATTTATGTTATGGAGTCTTCTTACCGGTTTTCTTATACTTTTGCTCTGTACAGCTGCCCCTCACTTCTCTACATTAGGAACCTTCTACCCTGTCTTGTTTCTTAAATAGTAGAATAGGGTGACAAGAAAGATCCACACAGAGGAAATATGATGAGAAAGAAGAGGGGAAGTAGATGTGGTTAGAGAGGCGTGGCCAGAATGACGATAAAACCGCTATCTTTTGGATCCATCTGACTGGACAGACTACAGAAAGAAAGTTGAGATAAAAAGTTTACAACCCCAGCTTATTATACTTTTTACTCATATTGGAGAGCATATTACAATAGCTCTAAGTAATCACATCGAAAAAATTAATCAAGTTTTGTTATTCATTTCACAACATTACATTTTTAAAGAAAAATACAACAATATTAACATAATGTTTATTGTGGAGGATGATCACTTATTAGCAGAACTGAGCTCTATCCTAGTATGCACCACCTCTGCTATTTTATAAGGTTTTCAGATTTAGATGTGAGAGTCGAAAACAGTTTTTTAAAAGGTTTTAAAGAACGAATGCATTAAGTAAATTACAAATTTATGGCATTAATGTGATTTTATCTTTGTGTGTATAATTATTTGTTTTCTAGGAACTGTATTACCCATTTTGCAAACTTCTGGGTCTTTCCTTCTGTGTGTTTGTTGTATGTGTGTGTGTGTGTGTGGTGTGGTGTGGTGTGCGTGGGTTCTTTGGGGTGTTTTTCTTCGACAACATATTCGGTTATTCTGGACTCAATATATACACTGCGCCGGGTTGCGTTCCGTCTATATTTAGTGGTAGAATAGTCTGGGTTGAGGAGAGCCAGTGGTTCTTTTTCTTTAGACTTATATTCTCTGGTGATTTTAGTTTATTAACTTTCATACATTATTGCTTGTTCGTCATATTAATCCCAGAAGTCAAACCTAAAGAACTGGCTTGCTGCCCACTATGGTTATTGATAGCCGTTAAGAATACGCCGTCGATCACTCCTGCAAGGGGTAACAAAACTCCATCCCTCTTGGCGCCACCTGTTCTGTATGCTGGGTGCCGACAGGATTGATCTTTCAAGTGTACAGATCACCCACTGTGCTGAAAGCGTCCTGAATGGAGGCCGGTCTGGTGTGGTGGTTGTGGTTTGTGGTTTGATGGTGTGTCTTTGTTCTTATTCGTGGTTTGGTGTGGGGCGGTGGCTGTTAGCTGCTTTGGGTGTTGTTTCTGTTTGTTTTTTTTGACCGCTCCTGTTCTCCTCTTTTTTCGTTGGTTGGGTCCTTTGGGTCCGTTGTAGCTGCTGGTGGCTTCTGCTACACTACCGTACGCCCTTCTACTTAGCCTTGTTCTATTGCGTGCTACATTCTTCCGCCACTCTTAGACTCCGTAGGCCTCTTTCTGTGTTCTGACCAGACGAAGTATTTTGAATACACAAGAAAGAATACAAAGGTAAAAGACAAGAAAATAAAAACAAAAGACAAAAATGATAAAGTTAATACAAACAATATAGAACAAACCCAATAATCCATTTAGCTACATAAAATTAATCGAACGTAATTATTAATCCTTCCTGTAGTTC
Organism: Doryteuthis pealeii; assembly: GCA_023376005.1. NCBI lineage: Eukaryota > Metazoa > Mollusca > Cephalopoda > Myopsida > Loliginidae > Doryteuthis > Doryteuthis pealeii. The sequence continues at coordinate 75,710,642 of CM042168.1, forward strand.
CTATAATACATGTTTACCTTCGTTCTGGTTAAAATACACCTAGACCGTGTGTGCGCGAGAAAGCATCCGTCGACAAGATAAAGGATCGAAAGACACTCATAACTTCCTTATTTATTTTGGCCGTCATCTTTATCACCGCTGGAATTCTATAACTTCATTATATGAAACGTGGTGGCGTTCAAACCTTTACCACAATATGGCTGTATGCGATAATCATCCAATGCCACGAAGAGTAAGAACTGCTCTATGTCTTCAAACAGTGGAGATATTTCCAATGATGAAAATTTGTGATGTTCTTTATAGATATACACAATAATCATGCTAGTTTTTCAGAGATACTTTACATGTCAGTGGCGAGAGGAGAGGGAGAGGAGAGGGAGGTCCAAGGAAAGATATAAAAACAACGAGGGGACGGCTCTCCGAAACTCACTAAAATCCTCGATAATTTCGAGTGCAGAATTGTAAGGCAATTATCGTATTATTGTTCAGTTCTATACACAACAGAAACTCCACCAAGAATCTTGTATGGGGAATGCCAAGAAAAATACAAAAAAAATAAAAAATAACAATAATAAACGAATTAAGATCACCGCTCAACCAAGGGATCTCAGTGGCGTTTCACTCAGAAAATTCAATCAAGAGCTATTGTCGCGACATGTAAAAATGGATCTGACTCACACACTTCCCCACATCAACACACTCCTTCAATCCACTTATCTCACAAAACTTATGGTCTCTATGTAATGAGCACGAGAGGATAGCGTGCTCAGTTCTATGCTCGACAGTGTGTGGTATTCGCCGCGAAGTCGGCGAGCATGAGGACAACCACGAGAACCCCGTTCATATAGAAGTGTCAATTGAGGTGCACTCTAAGCGGCACACTGTCGCCGTTCGATTCTTCTTTCCTCCGCGTTTCACGTTCTTTTGAATGCCGTTCCATTTACTAATCATCTACGCAGTTCCCAGAAGATAACTATGACTTTAAACTTCTTATAATGGCGGGTTATATAGAAAATCGCCAGTCCCACCTCCAATCTAGTAGCCTTACGTAGACCACTCAAATAAGCACCTGCGTGCACACAGTATGTATATATTATACCCTTAGATTCCAATAGTTCACCTCCAAAACTACTATTATTTCATTTGACTTTATTTATATAATCTTTATTTGTTCCGCTGTTCTTTTATTATCAAAGAATTGTTAGATAAGATTAGAAAATAAGTAATTTGCTCGTTGAGCAATTATTTCCGGTAAAGTGACAACCGTGGAATAATTACGGACCATTAACATTTAGTTAGATGATCTCCAGTTCTTAACCAAGGGCTAAATATATCGTGCCTCATGAGTGATGTGTGGTGTACTTGGCAGGACCACAAGGTTCTCTGAGATAATTATGCCTCAGGGAGGGAAAAAAAATGATAAGGCAAGACAGAGATGGGAGGAGGCAGAGCAGAGAAGCAGACCAGAGCAGAGAGAGAGAGATGATGATGAAGTAACGGATTGATCATTTAGTGAGCAGTCTACCTTGCTCAACAAATTACCTGCCTAAGCGAGTAAGGATAAGATGCGCCACATACCCGGAAACCGATAGATAACAATATGATAGTTATTACACTACAGCACACACCACTGAGTGGCTGTAGTAGTAAGATAAGAGATAGAAATGAAGTAAAGAGAGAGAAGAGAGGCATCAGAGCGCGTGGGATATGTAGAATAGGTTATGAGAATCAGGAAAGATAAGAGGTATGTAGGGGCAAGGACTCGAAACAACTGGGATATTTTGAAACAGACTGAGTGGATACGATAGATATGAAGAGAGAGAAAGAGAAAGAGGGTGAGAGAAGATAGAGTGAGAGAGAGAGAGATGAACAGACTAAGATAGATACATAAATAGATAGATAGATAAATAGATATGAACATACTGAGATAGATAGATAGCTTAGTTCATATGATGACATCATATCTGCTGTTGATGACTTTTTTTAATCATTGGACTGCAAGCACTGCAACAAGAAGTGTGTGAACTGCAAGGGGAACTACATTGAAGAATAAAACTTATTTGGTCACATTCCATTAGAGTATCTTGGTCAGCCTATGAACTTTTCACCCATCTAAGTATTAAACAGGCTCATTGCTGCATAGCTTCGGTGATCTTTGTAGAAACTGGTGCTTTCAATGCAACTTGACCAGAGGTTGGTTGGTTGGTTGGTTGGGTTTTATGGCATGTCAAGGGTTATTTTATGCTGAAGACATTTTGTTTTATTCATTCTTGATGGGTATTCAATTACCAAATCAGCACTATAACAAAATACAGATTCAGTATTTTAGATAAGAAGTCTTTTTCTTAACTTGCTAACCAGCCTCACCAACCCAACACATAATTGATATTTTATCCAATAGCATAAAATAGAATATTGATAACTAGGTTTGTCAATTTTCCAGATATTGAACACTCAACTTTGGCCCTTAATTAGTCTAGATGGGCGGTCAGAGAGGCCCCCTCCGTTCAATCGGCTAGTCACATCAAGTCTTAGCACCTATATGATAGTCCCAACCTATTTGCCCTTATGGCAATCCCCAACCCTTTTTATCATAATATATTTACCAACTCCTCTGCACGAGCAGGATACGACACAAGGTCAATTTGTTAAGCGGAGTTTAACAAGTTTGAATTCAGAGTTTTCCTTCTCCTAGACTGGTTACCTAGCCATGGTTAAAGAACCCAGTCTGTCCTGCTATTTACCCATAGCTGGAGGGAGAGTAGGATTCATACCTTTCTCAAGGGTATTATTTTATCATATACGTGCTAGAAGGTGGTGACTGAGGGTTTTGGTGTCCTGGGTGTTGATGTTAAACTCTAACTGATGGTGAAGTTTCAATTCTGGAGCTCTGGGGGATGTGGAGTACCCCTTAATCATCATTACTCCCAGGTCAACTCTGACCCGGAGTGGTAGTACCTGTTAAGGTCTCATCTATAGGGTTAAATAGGAAAAAATGAGTTTAAACATAAATTCAGTTTTTAAAAAAATTGAGTACCCACGAAGAATGAATAAAACAAAATGTGTTCAGCATAAAATAGCCCAACAAGGGTTGATATGCCATAAAACCCAACTAACCAACCAACCAACCAACCAACTCAAATATTGACTTCTTATCAACAAGCCTCACCAACCCTATACCAAATTTCAAACAGCAAAGATGACTGTATTTTCAACTTTTTTATTTTAATAACTGTTGAAGAAAACTGCAGGGAATCAGTATTGTTAACAAACCTCGCCAACCCAGCACTATAACAAAACAAATATTTAGTATTTTAGATTACAAGTATTTTCCTTAACTTGTTAACCAACCTCACCAACCCAGCACTATAACAAATACAGATCAGTATTTTAGATTACAAGTATTTTCCTTAACTTGCTAACAAACCTCACCAACCCAGCACTATAACAAAACACAGATCAGTATTTTAGATTAGAAGTCTTTTCCTTAACTTGCTAACAAACCTCACCAACGAGCACTATAACAAAATACAGATTCAGTATTTCAGATAAGAAGTCTTTTCCTTAACTTGCTAACAAACCTCACCAACCCAGCACTATAACAATACACAGATCAGTACTTTAGATTAGAAGTCTTTTCCTTAACCTGCTAACAAACCTCACCAACCCAGCACTATAACAAAACACAGATCAGTATTTTAGATTAGAAATCTTTTCCTTAACTTGTGAACCAGCCTCACCAACCCAGCACTATAACAAAACACAGATCAGTATTTTAGATTAGAAGTCTTTTCCTTAACTTGCTAACAAACCTCACCAACCGAGCACTATAACAAAATACAGATTCAGTATTTCAGATAAGAAGTAATTTCCTTAACCTGCTAACAAACCTCACCAACCCAGCACTATAACAAAACACAGATCAGTATTTTAGATTAGAAGTCTTTTCCTTACTTGTGAACCAGCCTCACCAACCCCAGCACTATAACAAAACACAGATCAGTATTTTAGATTAGAAGTCTTTTCCTTAACTTGCTAACAAACCTCACCAACCCAGCACTATAACAAAACACAGATCAGTATTTTAGATTAGAAGTCTTTTCCTTAACTTGCTAACAAACCTCACCAACCCAGCACTATAACAAAACACAGATCAGTATTTTAGATTAAAGTCTTTTCCTTAACTTGCTAACAAACCTCACCAACCCAGCACTATAACAATACAGATCAGTATTTTAGATTAGAAGTAATTTCCTTAACCTGCTAAAAAACCTCACCACCCAGCACTATAACAAAAACACAGATCAGTATTTTAGATTAGAAGTAATTTCCTTAACCTGCTAACAAACCTCACCAACCCAGCACTATAAAAAACACAGATCAGTATTTTAGATTAGAAGTCTTTTCCTTAACTTGCTAACAAACCTCACCAACCCAGCACTATAACAAAACACAGATCAGTATTTTAGATTGCAAGTATTTTCCTAAACTTGCTAATGAGCCTCACCTACCTTATACCAAGGTTTTAAACAACAGAAACATGAATGTATTTTCAACTCTTTTTCTTTTAATTCTTGTTAAAGAAAACGACAGAGAATCAATATGTCAGAATTGAAAATGAATATTTGACTGAATTATGAGAACGAGACAACTTACCCAACCCCGATTTACTGCAACTGTCATGGTAACAGAACATCTCATGGTTAAATTTGCATCTTTGAATGATAATGGCGTTGGCTACAAAACCAAATGGTTTACCTCCAGAATTCTTTATTGTCACACCAGTAGTGTTTACATTCCTTACTTGCCATGGTTCTCTTATTTGATGCAAGGGGACACAAAAGGTAATTACCTGCTGTGATTGCAAATAGTGGGTTGGTGGTTGCTTGGTATTGGCTACAAAACCAAATGGTTTGCCTCCAGAATTCTTTATTGTCACATGTAGCATAATTATTATGGTCTACTGAGAATTTGGGGATTGAAAAGAAAACAGTAATCGGATTTCTGGAGAGAGAGAAGAAAAAGAAATAAGAACAAAAAGTGGCTGAAGTTTGTAAGGGTAAATACTAAACAGGAGCCAGACATTGACCTACCAATGACCACGAAACTAGATTTATAAATAAAAACGGAAGTTCCAGGTTTTGAGCAGAAGCGGATGTGACCTTCCTCCACCTTGTGACCACAAACAGAGGTAAAGAAAATTTGGCCTCTCTTTTGCCGGACCTGAGAAGGGTCGGACGTGTTTGTTGGGGCTCTGTTGGGACATGTCTAGGGTAGCAATGAACAGCGCACATGAACGATAGAACAGCTTGACCTTACTCTCTTTCTCTCTGAAAAAGAACCCACGAGCCTAGAAAAAATAAACAACCCCTTTTTGACTACGCAACAACCCCAGTAGTGTTTACATTCCTTACTTGCCATGGTTTTTTATTTGATGCAAGGGGACACAAAAGGTAATTACCTGCTGTGATTGCAAATAGTGGGTTGGTTATACAGTATATTAACCCTTTTCGGGTCATTTAATGCCGAATCAAGTCATTTTTAATAAACAAAGGATTCAAATGGCTTACATTACCTGCTGTTGCTTGAATGACCTCCGATCAATCAGCTGGTCACGTCAAGCCCTACCCCTATATGTTTGCCCCAACCTATTGCCCTTATGGCAAGCCCCAACCCTTTTTTATTATATGGGTGCTAGAAGGCAGTGGCTGAGGGTCTACATGTCCTGGGAATGACGTTAAACTATATCTGATGGTGAGGTTCCAGTTTTGGAGGTTTGGGGAATGTGGCGCACCCCTTCATCACCATTGCTCCCTGGCCCACTCTGACCTGGAGCGGTAATACCTGTTAGGGTCCCATTTATGGGTTAAATAGAAAAATGTATTTATAAAAAGAATTGTGTATCCATTAAGAATGAATTTATTTCAAAACTTTATCGGCATTAAATGACCCACTGAGGTTGATATGCCGTAAAAAAAACAAAACAAACCAAACCATATATACAAAAAAATAGCGGTTTACAGTTTGAATGGGAAGGCTAATTTGCATATTGATATTAAAAATTTGATTTTAATAAATATGTGCTTAGTATTATTGATTTTTAATTATTTGGTTTTATTTTAATAAATAAACAAAAATCTCTGGGATAAATCTTAAAAGAAATCAATTAACAAAAAGAAATAACTGTAATTTTATTCTTTACTTGCTAATTTAACTGAATAGTTAAATGAGGAAAATTTAGCAATGAAAGACTGGAGAGATGGAAGAGTAAATTTCAGTTGTTCTATTTTTCTATATAACTCCTAAGTTTCAAATCTTTTTACCTGCATTCTTATTTAGTTTCGTTAGCCTTTCTAATTTAATATATTTTATTACATTAAAACTTAAATACTTGCACCTGGACTATGCATATATTTACTAGTAAAATTAATCTATGAATTTTAGCATATTTTTTAAATAGTTTTTCTTAGTGCGGAAAGTAGAATATTTTGTATCATTTGGATTTTTTGGACTGTTGTCCTCATCTTTATTGTTATACACACGTTTTGGTCAATGTACCCTGCCAGCCTTCTTCAACTGTTTCTTGTTGAACCTGGGAACTTTCTTGTCAAACTTGGGAATCTTCATATTGTAATCAGTAGTCTTTACAGAACTTCAAATGAAACCCTTTATTCAATCTACCAGGGTAGGCTGCTCTCAATATATTGAATAAATGAAAGAAAAAAAAATTTAGATTTGCTTCCTTGAGAAGAAAATATTTAAAAAATATAACAAACACAGGATGTTATGATTAGAGGAAACAATTTTATGTGTCAATACTTTTATGTATTTATACAATATACTTTATACAATTTTAGGTGTCATATTCACACATTCACTATACACTTAAGATCTTTCATTTTGTCCCTCACATAAACATTACTTAACAGTGTCCTGAAGGTGGTACAATATACTGAAATGCTTAAGTATTGACACATAAAATTGTTTCCCCTAATCATAACATCCTGTGTTTGTTATATTTTTAAAATATTTTCTTCTCATATTGTCGTATTAATTTCCTCACCGTATTTCCATTTGCTTCCTTGTAATAATTTATTTCAACTGCATCAATATCAGACATGAATAAAAACATGGTTTTCCTTCATTTACATACATACATACATACATATTATATATATATATATTCAGAAACCTGGCTCAGACTAGTTTTGAAGCAAGGCCTGTCTCAACCTCAATACTTTCCCCGACTCACCATAAAAGTATGGTTTGGTTGTTTTTGTTTTATGGCATATCAACCTCAGTGGGTCATTTAATGCAGACAAAGTTTTGAAATAAATTCATTCTTAATGGATACTCAATCTTTTTTATTAACATGTTTTTCTATTTAACCCATAGATGGGACCCTAACAGGTACAACCACTCCGGGTCAGAGCGGACCAGGGAGCAATGGTGATGAAGGGGTGCTCCACATTCCCCAAACCTCCAAAACTGGAACCTCACCATCAGAGTTTAATATCATTCCCAGGACATGAAGACCATCCGTCACCTTCTATCACCCATATGATAAATAGGGTTGGGGCAATCATATAGATGCTAGGGCTTGATGTGACCAACCATAAAAGTATGTCTATCCTATGCATTCTCATATTTCACAATAACAAAATATTTTCTTTTGGCATGCAATAGAATCAGTTTATAGTTTATGTTTGTTTTGTAATGACTGCAAACAAAGCAGAGAGACAAACTCTGTATCAGTGTAGCAATTGTCTGCCCATTTGGATTGATGTGGGGTCCAGAAGAGTTATCTTCCCTTGTCGACAGGTTTTCACCAGTAGAGGGCTAGAGTATTTAAGTAGTAGCCTGGGAAATTCTCTTTCTCTCGGGCCAGCAACGACTTCACTTGGTTTAGGTGCCTTTTCCCTTAAGTGGAGGGCTTTGCCCCCCAACCAACTATAAGTAAGTGACATTACTTCAGAAACTCTGTATCACTTCCTTAGGATGTAAGCCCTACATTCTTTATATATGTTTAGGCATCTGTTCACCATGTATTACTGTACTTTTATGAGTATATGTATTCCTGTCTTGTATATATTTCTCACCTGCTCACGAATTAAAGTCTATGTTTGTTATTATATATAACTTCTTTGTCGGAGTAATTTATGTACACATACATTGGAAGGTTACTTAAGCCTTCCAACTTATTATAAGAACTTCACATTTCATACCAGTATCTACCTATAAAGTGGCATTGTGACATTGTGTTGGCATAAAGTGATTACTTCTTGCATGGCCAGCTCTATGTCGCCATCAGTAGAGTTGGAAATCTTGATTTATTTCTTTTTCTTCTTTTGGAAGTCTGTCACCGACACTAATGATGTCACTCCATATCTTCAGTTGTGGACTCTCTGGTGGCTCGTTAGTCCAATTCTGGACTTGTAGATGCGGTCACACACATTGCAGGGGAAATTCCCATCTACATTTGGTTGTTCATGATGACTAAGACGTCACTGCTCTTCAGTCCGGTTTATCTTGATATTGATTGTTTATTTAATAACATATGAACTTCCACATCCCAGGGAACAGTTTTGACACAGGATCAGTTTAATGAGGGCACCTCTGCCCTTCATGCATGAAGATACCAAATAATACTAATTATCAAGCCTCCTCTCAAAATTTAAAAATAGGCTCAGCACACAAGAATCAGGCTTATTTTTTTTTCGTGTCAACAGTTCTTGTGTTATTTTATGCCAATGATGTTTTTATTTTATTCATTTTTATGTATTCAAATTAAAAAAAAAAAATCTATTTAACCTATAGATAGGACCCTAACAGGTACTACCACTCTCGGACTATGGACCACCCTATGTAGGTAAAAAGAGACCCTCTTCCAGAATATAAAAAAATACAGCTAAGTGAGACTGTTACGATTTTAGTGGCCATCCTTTAGCCTTCAAGCAAGAGTGCTTGTCCAGCGGAGATCCTTTGTGTTAAGCAAAGTAGCGCAGTGGAAGCATGCAGGGCCCATAACCTGTTACGATTTTAGTGGCCATCCTTTAGGCTTTAAGCAGAGGGCGGTCCTTGGTAAAGAATCCTTTGGTTGTTCCTTGGTGCTCCTCAGTCTTGCAAGTCCTTCGTCAATGATTGCAAATGGACGTCTCTCAATATCAGCTATTAAGTAGTTAACCAGCCACATATTCTGGCTGAGGTATAAACCAAGTGACCTTGCTTAGTCTATAAATTTAAGTGGTAGATTGCAGCACGACTTATATACAATAAAATATTTCAACAAAGACAAACAGTTACTACTACTTTAATCCCAGCCTGAAGACCAAGGGCTGAACTAGACGAGTTCTTTTCAGGGGTGTTAGATGCACCAACAAAACCGTTACAGCCACTGACATGTATTGTTTGTTTTACAGCATATCAATCTTGGTGGGTCATTTAATGCAGACAAAGTTTTGAAATAAATTCATTCTTAATTATCTTTTTTTTTAACATGTTTTTCTATCTAACCCATAGATGGAACCCTAACAGGTACAACCACTCGGGTCAGAGTGGACCTGGGAGCAATGGTGATGAAGGGGTGCTCCACATTCCCCAAACCTCCAAAACTGGAACCTCACCATCAGATTTAATCAGTTTAAGGTCATTCCCAGGACATGAAAGAGCCACCTCTAGCACCCATATGATAAAAAGGGTTGGGGCTTGCCATAAGGGCAATAGGGTTGGAACAATCATATAGGTGCTAGGGCTTGACATGGCCAGCTGATTGATTGGAAGGGGCCTCCCTGACTGCCTGTCTAGCCTAGGTAAGGGCCAAAGTGGACTGTTCAGCTGGATTGGAAGGGCCTCCCTGACTGTTAGCCTAGGTGGAGTGTTGCATGTCATGGACTGCTCAGCCACCTGGGTTCCATCCTTAAGCATCATGGGTTGCCACCCACGGCCAACAGGTGGCCCCATTGGAGGAGTCTTACCCCTCTGCAGAGGTGCAGTTAAGGTGTCCCTAAAGTCTGGACACATTGGAAACATCACTAACTATAAACAATTATGATTTTTTCTTACCCCCACAGATTGAATATAATTTTGTTGAAAGAAGAGAACCCGTACTTTTCAGTGATGTGAAGGTTGGTTGGTTGGTTTTTATGGCATATCAACCCTAGTTGTGTTATTTTATGCCGAGGACATTTTGTTTTATTTATTCTTGATGGTAAACACCTTTTTTTAAAAACTCATTTTTGATTTATTTAACCCATATATGGGACCCTAACAGGTACTACCACTCCCAGACTTTAGGGGCACCTTGTATAGGTAAAAAGAGCCCCCTCCCCATATTTTTGTAAAAGTCAGGCTTGTAAAGATTTGAGAGCTGTGTAGTCTTTGCTTTCCTTGGTGCACCCACTCACACTGTTCTCTGCTTATCATTGTGTCAAGCCTGTGATATTTGTTAAGATATCTATCAATGAATGAGAGAGTGCAGGGAGAAGTAGGTTCATGCCTTCTTTTAAAGAGTATTAGTATAAAGTGAAACATAAAATTTTAACTGTTTATTTTATTTTTTATGTTGGTAACAACTATTACCACAGTGCAAAGAAACTTTATACAATTGCTGCATGTGGTGATTGTATGGTTGTCCGTCTGGTCAGACTCCTGGTATAATGTGTTAGTTTATGGAAAAGTAAGTTATTGTATGAGTGACTTAGTTGAGAGAGAGAGAGAGAGAGAGAGAGAGAGAGATGGTGGAGAAAGAGAGATAACGAGAGGAAGGGAGAGGGGTAAAGAGGGAGGAATGGAGAGTGAGGAGGGGAAGAAGAGGGAGGAATAAAGAGGGAAGATGGAGAGGGAGGAATAAAGAGGGAAGATGAGAGGGAGGAATAAAGAGGAAGGGAGAGGGAGGGAATAAAGAGGGAAGAAGGAGAGGAAGGAAGAGGGGGTATGGAGAGAAGAAAGTAGCAGGAAAGAAAAGGGGGAGTCGAAAGAAAAAAGAGAAAGAGAAAGAAACAAATGAAAAAAAAAAGATAAACTAATTATTTTTTCAATGTATTGGGAAGACTTGAAAATAATGGAATTCTAAAATTTTCAAAGATCTATCTGTATAATGTTACAGTAGAGGTGGGTGGGGTCAGTCTGCAGTTACAGGTGCCCATGTTCAGGATTCCCTTGCCCATGAAGTATTTAGTTTATTATACACTGGGGGTGGGGGGGGGTGGGCCACGTGTCTTTGTTAATTTTCTAGGGTTCCCTTGTCAGTTTTTTTTTCATGGGCAATTTTCTGGTAATCTGAACATTAGCTACATAAATGAGAGTAACCTTCACTTGTTTATTTTACTTTGAGGAAGCCATATGTTTTGGTCGGCCATTTTCATTTCACTGTAATCAATACAACTGCATATTTTAACATGAAAATATCATAAAATGTGTTCTTAATTGTGCTTGCGCATTATTTGAAATGAACATAATTGTTATTAAGAACACATTTTATGATAGTTTTATGTTAAAACATGCAGTTGTATTGATTCAAACAAATTCGTATTTTCAGTGTAGATTTATAGTGAAATGAAAATAGCCGACCAAAACATATGGCTTTCTTAAAGTGAAATAAACAAGGGGAGGTTACTCTCATTTATGTGGCTAATGTTCAGATTACCAGAAAGGTAATCTGAATTTTCTTATATTTCCTTAGAAGAAACAATATATCTTAAAATTTTCTCCAATCTTTATTCTAAAAAAATGGCAAAAAAGAATTGTGACAATAAAATTCATTCAAATTTGTGGATATTTATAAGTGCAGAAGAAAATTTGTAAAAATTCAAATAGATAAAGAAACCATGTAATTAAAATTTAAGAGTAATCTCCCTTGATTTTCAATATGGCAGTAAGGTTTATTAAAGGGGGTTTTGTCTCCTAAAAAGTATTTTTTTGGGGATAAGTATCAAAACATTTTTTTTCTTCACCCAGAACACATCCAGAAGTCAGCCATGCGCGTGTGCTAAATTTGGTGAAAATTAGTTGAGCGGTTTCTGTGTCTATAAAACTCATATACACACACAGAGGCAGACGGTCTATTTTTATAGTATAGATTTAGTTCTTTTTTCTTTTTTTATCTTTTACAGAGAATCATCTCTCCAAAATTCAAATATATGTTATTTTTTTTTTTACAGGTAATAAAGTAGAAGTAAAGTTGTCGGTGAGGCCTAAAGTCAGTGTCAGCGAGGGAGTCTATCCCCTTTTCACTAGCGCTAGAACACGGAGATTGTTTTTGGCTTCTGAGGTGGAGCGCCACACCTACAATCAGCTTCTCAGTTTACCGCACAGATCCCTGTGCTTCTTATATGCTGAGTTGGCGAGAGCCGGTATCGAACCCGGAAACCTTGTGGTTTCTAGTCGGACGCTCTACCGACTGAGCTAAACCGGACCCTTACTAGTATTAAATAAACCTGGCAAGTTAATAATAATAATAATAATTAAGAGTAAAAAAAAAATATCAAAACACCATTTACATCCCTTGGGTATAAAAGGGATTTTACAAGTATGTAAATGTTGGGCAAGAAAGAACTCTCTTCTATTTTGAGACAACTTACATTAAAAAATATTTTTATTTCCCACATGAAAAAAAAAGACAATAAAAAGAGAGAGAGAGAGAAAAAAAAAAAGGAGCCGTGTAAATTTGTCTGTATGTATATAATTTTAATAGAGAGAAAATGAGAGAGAAGAATAGAGTGGAAGAGACAAGGAGGAGGAGAAGGAGGAGGAAGGAAAGAAAGAAAGAACAAGATTGTCTTTATCAGAGTGTTAAAGATCAATGTTCGCCCATGTTGAACATGTTCCCTAATTTTCCAGCAGCACCTTGCTGGAATTGTCGCATCATTGTCTGAAGTCCTTGCATTCCACCTGAAATATAAATGAAGAAAAAAATTAAAATTGGAGGTAATTATTTTTTTTTTAATAAAAAAATAAGACAAATTTTGAAATTTACAATCATTTTTTAGGGAATATATTTTATTCATTTAAATTCATAGGGTGGGTTGAAAGGGAGAGAAAAGAAGGAAGAAGGAAGGAGGAGTCAAGAGAAAGGAAGGAGGAGAGGAGTCAAGAGAAAGGAAGGAGGAGGAGTCAAGAGAAGGAAGGAGGAGAAGGAGTCAAGAGAAAGGAAGGAGAGAGAAGAGAAAGGAAGGAGGAGAAGGAGTCAAGAGAAAGGAAGGAGGAGAAGGAGTCAAGAGAAAGGAAGGAGGAGGAGGAGTCAAGAGAAGGAAGGAGGAGAAGGAGTCAAGAGAAAGGAAGGAGGACAAGAGAAGGAGGAAGGAGGAGAAGGAGTCAAGAGAAAGGAAGGAGAAGGAGTCAAGAGAAAGGAAGGAGGAGAAGGAGTCACAAGAAAAGGAGGAGGAGTCAAGAAAAAGTAAGAGAAAGGGGGGAGGAGTCAAGAAGGAATGGGGGAGGAGTCAAGAAGGAATGGGGGAGGAGTCAAGAGAACGGGGGAAGGAGGAGTCAAGTGAAAGGAGGAGGAGGAGGAGTCAAGTGAAGGAGGAGGAGGAGGAGTCAAGTGAAAGGAAGGAGGAGGAGTCAAGTGAAAGGAAGGAGGAGGAGTCAAGTGAAAGGAAGGAGGAGGAGGTCAAGTGAAAGGGAGGAGGAGGAGTCAAGTGAAAGGAAGGAGGAGTCAAGTGAAAGGAAGGAGGAGGAGGAGGGGAGTCAAAAGGGTGTGTAACTAAAGAGTAATTCAATGGAAGGAGGAAGATGAATTGAAGGAAATGGACCCAAATTTGATAAAACCACTTACCCATCTGTTGAAGAATTCTTGGGTTCATCATCTTTGCCATTTGGTGATTCAATTTTGTCATTTGGGCGGAATTTACATTTTTGTTTATGTCGCCACCTGTTGGCAAGAAGTAAAATCATCAGTTTAAACAAACATGTTCAGTCATTTATTAGCAACTTCAATAATAGCAATTGGCTTTAGAGTGAGGGCGGTGGATTATATAGATTTGTTTCTTAATTAAATTTGAGTCACTTAAAACTGGTAAGATTTTAAACAAAGGGACTTAACTCTCAAAGCAATGAGAATTAAGTCCCTTTGTTCTTTTGCCGAGAAGAAGCTGGTAAACAATGGCAACCATCTTTTATTCAATGTCATTTTCACAGAGAAAACACAACGCTTTTCAAATCCATTTTAATGCATGTTTTTAACTCAAAAATATCATAAAATGTGTTTTTAATAACAATTAAGTTAATTTCAAATAATGCACAAGTACAATTTTATGGTAAGAATTTAGTCACTTAAAGTTCAAGATAACCGATTACAGTTGGGAAAGAAACCAAACCAAACCTAAAAAATTGCTTTTTGTGAGAAATCATTGGGATATCAGTTTTAGTTTAAGTGGAAGTTTGAAATTCTAATTGGAATTCAGCCTAAGCCATTGAAGGTTACATTTGATGGTTTGTAAGGCTGCATATTCCCTACTCCTGGTCTACACACCTAGATATCATCATCTATACATATATAAAGGGCAGTTGTGTGTATCTGTATGTCCGGACTCGATATTTATGGGACCTGAACAGATAATACCACTCTGTGTCCGGGTGGATTTAGCGGGTCCGGGAGTAATGGCAATGAAGGGGTAATCTACACTTCCTAGAGCCCCAGAATTGAAACTTCACCACTAGATGCAGTTTAACCTCATAACCAAGACACTAAGACCCTCAGCCACCACCTTCTAGCACATACATGATAAAAAGGGGGAGGTTGCCATAAGAGCAACAGGGTTGGGACAATCATAGGTGCAAAGGCTTGTCATGACTAACTGATTGATCAGAGGGGGCCGCTCCAACCGCCTAAGTAAGGACCAAAGTGGAGCGTTGCATGTCATGGACTGCTCAGCCACTAGGATTTCATCCTTAAGCATCATGGGCTGTAACTCACATCCAACAAGTGGCCCCATTGGGAGAGGTGTGTGTGTGTCTTACCCCTCTACAGAGGTGCAGTCAAATATTCTACAGTCACAGCTGACAGGCTGGAGTACCATTACTATTCTTCTACAAGGATGGCTTTGGCATTAAATAAGCCAAGAAGGTTGATATGCCATTAAACAAAGAAGCCAACCAAACAAAACCCAAAGATGAAAGTGTAAACAACACATTTTATTTTTCACTTTAATCATTTATCGTGTCAATGAACCCAATTCAATGGCAATAGAGGCAGGGCAATCATATGGGTGCTAGGGCTTGACATGGCTAGCCGATTGATTGGAGGGTCTGGTCTCTGTAACTGCCAGCTGGTTGGTTGGTTGTTTGGGTTTTATGGCATATTAACCCATGAGGTCATTTTATGCTGAAGACGTTTGTTTTATTCATTCTTTATGGGTAATTTTTTTAAAACTCCATTTTTTTCCCTAACTCATTGTCTTTAGCCTATAGATTGAACCCTAACAGGTACTACCACTCCAGGTCAGAGTGGACCTGAGAGTAATGGTGATGAAAGGGTACTCCACATTCTGCAGAGTTCCAACCGCCTACCTAGCCTAATAAATATCATGTTCACTTTCAGACACACTTATAAATGGTATAGACCCCCTTATCCTCCCCCAGCTATGAGTTAAATAGTATCATTACAATTATTCTACAAGGATGAAATTTTCTTATTTATGAAACTTAAGTTTCAAATTTTAAGACGTCCTACTACCAAACCTATACTAGTATAGCTTTATTTAAAAAAATTTTTTTTACATATGCTCTGTCATTGAATTATCTTTCCAAAAATGTAAAATTCACCATTGAATTGGGTTCATTGACTCCAAAGATGATTAAAGTGAAAATAAATGTGTTGTCTACACTTTCATCTTAAGATTTTGGTTTGGTTTCTTTGTTTAATGGCATATCAATCCTTATGGCTTATTTAATGCCAAAGCATTTTTATACAAAAAAAAAAAAAAAGAAAAAAGCATTTTTATACAAAAAAAAAAAAGAAAAAAAAAAAGAATTTCTATATGGGATTAATACGTCAAACAAAACTAACAAAAAAATAATTAGCCTTTTAATTTAATAAACATTTATTTACAATAAAAATTCTTTTATTACTTCATATACCGAAAGTTTTATTAAAATCGGATAGTTAGTTTATTTTAGATGCTTTGGCATTAAATAAGCCACAAGGATTGATATGCCATTAAACAAAGAAACCAAACCAAAATCTTAAGATGAAAGTGTAGACAACACATTTATTTTCACTTTAATCATCTTTGGAGTCAATGAACCCAATTCAATGGTGAATATTAATCCTATCGACCAGAAATTGTAGAGTGAATATTTCAGATCAATATTCTGCTAATGGCCATGTATCCAACTACAGATTATTTGATCTATCCGTATATAGGAGTAATGCACCTGGTAAGCACAAAGCTATTTTCTCTCTTTGCAATGGAAAGACATCTTAAAACTAAAAGGCCAAAATAGAGAGTCAATCTGACAATCCTTTTCTTTACACACTGAAAAGAAAAAAAAAAAAAAAAAAGACCAAGAGATGTAAAGTTTTGCCACTCTTAAAAACGAGTTTTTTATCAATTAATTTTATTACTTATTATCCTCAGTTATTCTAGAATATTTTTACTAACAGTGGCATAATTTTAAAATAATCAATACGGATATTTTTTAGGCAGAGGTGCTTGTGGCATAAGGGTTATCGTTGCAGGTTGGTTGTTTGGTTGGATCTATGGCATGCCAATCCTTTTTGGGTTATTTTATGCCAAAGATATTTGGAGTATTATTTGGACTATTGTCCTCATCTTCATTGTTATCTGTACAATGTTTTGGCCAATGTGCCCTCTGTCCTTCTTCAAGTATTTCTTCTCAGACTCGGGAACCTTCTTGTCATAATTGGGAGCCATCACGGAACTTACCAGGATTGAACCTGCAGTTTAGAGATGACTGTCACTTAGAACAGTCTTAACCAGTTTATGCCAAAGACATTTATATTTTACTTATCCTTGATGGGTACTCAATTTTTTCTTTTTAAACTAATTTTTTTTCTATGTAACCCATACATGGGACCCTAACAGATACTACCACTCCGGGTCAGAGTGGACCTGAGAGTAATGGTGATGAAGGGGTACTCCCTATTACCCACAGCTCCAGAATTGGAATGTCACCATCAGATAGAGTTTAACGTCATACCCAGGACATTAAGACTCTCAGCCACTGCCTTCTAGCACATATATGGCAAAAAGGGCTAGGGATTGCCATAAAAGCAAAAGGGTTGGGACAATCATATAGGTGCTAGGGCTTGATGTGGTCAGTCGATTGATCGAAGGGGGCCCTCTTCAACCGCTTGTCCAGTCTAAGTAAGGGACAAAGTGGAGTGATGTATGACTGCTCAGCCATAAGAGTTCCATCCTTAAACATCATGGGTTGTCACCCATGGCCAACAGGTGGCCCCATTGGAGGGATCTTACCCTTCTGCAGAGGTGCAGTCAATGTATTCTTAAGCCCCAGCCGACATTGCTGTGTACAATATGGAACACTGCCCTAATTCTAAATTTAAGTTAACAAGCTTGCTGGACTTTACGGCAGGTCAACACTTGTTGGGCTATTTTATGCCAAAGACATTTTGTTTGATTCACTCTTGATGGGTATTCAATTTTTTTTTCTTAACTTGTTGTTAAACACATTTTTTCTATCTAACCCATAGATGGAATCCTAACAGGTACTACCACTCCAGATCAGAGTGGACCTGGGAGTAATGGTGATGTAGGGGTTTCAGAATTGAAACTTCACCACTAGATGCAGTTTAATGCCATACCTAGTGTCCTCGGTATGAAAGGGGCATTGAAAAAGTAACAAAGAAAAATATTTTGGAATACCCCCCCCCTAAAAAAAAAGTCCCCAACTGCTCGGCAATATAATGCCATTAGAAATAAGCAGGAATTCTTTTGTAATGTGGCGGTGGCGATATACGTAACGTTCTAATAGCGATATATGTTGTATAGCAGGTCTTGTCAAAGTGCCTCCAAATTCACAACACTAAAAGGTGTTCGGCACGTGGCGGTCATCTTGTCGATAAAAAAAGCACAACGTGAGAAATATATCGTCACAAGCTGCTTAGCTTTTATTTCCAGGGCTAGTCTCGTGGGCTGTGTCGGAGAGGAGGAAAAGCAGAGAGAAAGAGAGAGAGAGAGGACACTGTTAAATTACTGTGATCCCACTACAGGGACCAGAGTTCCGGTCCGTATCCTACGCGTCTGAAAGCAAAAAGAGACTGGTATTTTTCTTCGTTGTTCCATGTCACCACGTGACTTCCAGTTCCGGTCAACACCCGAAACTTCCGGTTGACATTCAATTCTCCATTTGGGGGGTCACGCCCCGGTCAAACTCACGACAACCGTTTTGTGGTCATCACTTTAAAAAAAATCTTTACTATCTCTTATTTCTTCTTCCTCTCTTTTCTAATAGTAGTTCTCGCAAAACTCAGGATATTCCCCATCTTTGCTACACTTTAAATCTTTACCCCTCTAAAAAAAAACAAAAAAAAACACACACACACAAAAGGTTTATGACTTTTATGATTAGCAGAATACTACCTGGAAACTTACCTTTGAAGAGTCCCTTGATTCCTCCCATCTTCTTGACCATCTGGGCAAACTTCTTGTATTGTTGTAACAGCTCACTGACTTCTCGTACGGAAACACCAGCGCCACGAGCAACCCTTTGGCAACGAGATGGCTGTCTTGTAAAAAGTCTTTCACCTTCCAAGCTGTCCAATTCTGTTCAGAGAAAACAAAATTGTATGTCAATTCTTTAAAAAAAAGAAAGTTACAAAAAATAATAGGTAATCTCAACATTAGCTACATAAATGAGAGTAACCTCCCCTTTTTTGTTTCACTTTGAGGGAGAAAAAAGTGAAAATGGCCAACCAAAACATATGGCTTCCTCAAAGTGAAACAAATAAGGAGAGGTTATTCTTTTCTATGTAGCTAATGTTCAGATTACCATAGAAGTTAACTAAAAAGTTTACAAATAAACAAATACCTACAATTTTGCGTAAAAATTTATGTGTAAAATATTCAAAAAACTTATTTAATTAATGATTAATGGATGCACGCAACATTTTATTTATTATTTTTGGAAAAAAATTTTTTTTTTTTTTTTAAACTCCTTTAATAAATTTGATAATTTTACTTATGATACAAACCCTCAGACATTGAATTTTAAAATCCTCTACCCCTCAGGTAATATCTTTTAAAAATTAATTTTTACACTGCCCAGAGGATGTTTGTTTTTTTGTTGTTTTTTTTAATGCGAGTAATAACTATGACTAATAACTTACCCTGATCATTCATACTGTCCATAATGGTCATAAGTTTCTTCAAACGAGCCATAGATTCCTGTTCACTGCCTTTGCTCATGAAATCACTTCCAAAACCGGGGATCATACCCTAAAAAAAAAAGATTTAAAATTGATTATGCATCAAAATTTCTAGTAGTCGATTTTTCCCAGAAAAAAAACAAAAACAAACAAACATGTTGTATTGTCCTCGCCTGGAAGATGGAACTTCCGGCTGAGGGACAAAGAGAAAGATAAAAATATATATCTAAAAAGAAAGAGAAAGCGGAAGAGATGGTTTCCGGGTCAGGGAAGCAGGGTGAAGATAAAGAAATATATAACAAAGGTCCGTTATCAGATCAAAAAGATAAAGATGTGTAGGCGTGTCGTCAATACAAAAAGCCAGAGGCTCAAGCCGACAGCAATCAGATGCCAGCCGGCAGCGGAAAGGACACTTCACGTCTCCCGTCAGCAACCACCCCTCGTGCACTCATTGTAAGCTCTGTGCCTTCACTACCCACACACTGAAGAAAATAAAGAAGGGTCCTCTTTTGTACATACATATCTGTTATTACTGAAGTCCAGTAGTTGGTCGTAGCTGACTACTAACATACATCGCTTTGGGTACTGTGACCATACCCGCTACGTATACAGATACGCGATTTAGCAATGTGAAGAAGAAGCCGCTATATAACATATAGAATTTGATACCAGTATGCAACACATATATTCCAATTGTTTATGCATAAAAATAGACATCAAGGCCGGTTTAGCTCAGTTGATAGAGCATCGGTCTCGGAACCCCAAGGTTCCAGCTTTTGACAACTCAGTGCATGAGTAGCGCAGCTTGGACCTCTGCAGTAAAATGAGGAGCTGATGGTAGGTGTGGTGCTCCACCTTAAGCATCACGGGTCGCCACCCACGGCCAACAGGTGGCCCCCATTGGGGGAGTCTTACCCCTCTGCAGAGGGCAGTCAGTGCATTCTAACACCCCACTGACAGGGCGGGAGCATAGTGTTACATCATTTTGGGATTCAAGAAAAATATTTTTTTTTTAAAGTCACTATCTTAATGCTTAAACATTTTAGGAAAGAAAATGAAAATATAAAAAAAAATTCTTACCATAATTTGTCCAAATGGCCCCATTTTCATGATATTTTGAAACTGTTCATACATGTCTCGCAATGTGAACTGACCTAAAGAAAAAGAAAAAAAAACATTGAATGATTGGTTGGGTTTTACGGCATGTCAACCCATTAGGTCATTTTATGTCAAAGATGTTTTTTATTCATTCTTGATGGGTACTTAATTTGTTTAACTCTTAATGTCCTATACTGCCTCATTCCACCCGGCCAGAAGTCACATTCATTTTCCTAATCTGCCCCAAACAATAGCCTTTGTTTAAATGTAATATTAAACATATTTAGAAGTCTTTAAGTGAAATAACAGGTAACTTTAGATGCAAAAGCCATTTTTAGCCATTTTTTTTTATAAATCCTTATAGGAATAGGTCACTGGACTTTAACAAAATTATCAACAGGATGTTAAGAGTTAAAACACATTTTTTTCTATTTAATTCATACATGAAACCCTAACAGGTACTACCACTCCGGGTCAGAGTGGACTGAGAGCAATGGTGATGAAGGGGTGTTCCACATTCCCTAGACCTCTTGAACTTGAACCTCACCATCGGCCAACAGGTGGTCCCATTATCTTACCCCTCAGTAGAAGTGCAGTCAGTGTATTTTAAAGCCCCAGCTAACAAGACTGAACATTGAAGGAGAGAAGAAAAAGGTTACAATTCAATTGAATATTATTCTTTCATACCAATTATCATCATCAAGTTGTGCAAACAACACGCATCTCCATGACTCTTCCTCGCCACCCATCCCTATTGGCTATCGCTCCTGGTATGTCCTCTGCAAAAGATCCAGAATCTGCACATATACAGAGGTATAGTTGGCGTATTCTACAGCCCCAGCCAACAGGGCAGATTACTACCTGTAGAAGCAATATTCCAATTATCGCTGAATTGGTAGACAAGGCAACAAGCAAGCTGTAACTCAATATGGATCTTGCATTGTTGCAAGCCGACTGCAGAATGCTAGATTATTTATCTGGCACCATAACACCACTGAAACCAAGAAGCCAATCAGGACTCAAGGAATGGAATCACCCAAATGCACGAATGGAATATTCCTGAGTGCCATAAATACCAGCTGCTTTGGGCACCAGTTCACTTGTGCTTAGTTGTTTAAACCAACCCTTCAAGTCTACCAAGGTATGCAAGCTGATTAACTAATTTTACTAAACGTTTGTTAGAGTCCAAGTGGTGCAGCCATACAGTAGCACTGACATGGCTATAGCTAGTAAAAATTCTCACTTTACCTTAATGCTGTAAGGTTCAAGGTTATAACAATGTTATAACTTGTTGAAACAAAACAAACTCCGACACGTGGTGTTGGACATAACATTTTATATAATAAACAGCACATTTATACGACAAGATACAGTAACAATGAAATACATGTACATGAACATACAAGAGTAGAGATAAAAGGACTGGAGAGTCCGTACATACAAAATCACTTACTAGTGAAGGGGGGCCGAAGCCTCCAGGAGAGTAGCATAGCGTTGGGGGCAGAAGCCCCCACCGAGAAGGGTGTGACAATGTGTCTAACCCATGTGGGTACCTACGAGAAGAGGTAGCCAAGAGATAGGGAGTTTCAAAACCCGCGCTTAAATAGCAGAGGTTCCCTGGTGGTCAGTTCGGAGACCCAGCGGGAAGATAACTCTTCCAGTCAAAGGGAAGATAATCCGAACAATGCAAAGTGAGAAAGAAAGTGAAATTGCATTTTTTTTTCTTACCTTGTTTCAACTTCTTCATGAGTTCTTCATTATCATCCAATTTCAATTCATTGACTCTGTCTATGAGGCCTTCAATATCTCCCATACCCAAAAGTTTGCTGACAAAAGGTTGAACTTTAAAGGGTTCAAAATCGTCAATGTGTTCTCCAGTACCAATGAAAATTACAGGACTCTTAGTGGCAGCCACACTATTCAAAAAGAGAGAGAAACATTTGAGCAATTATAAAACAAATAACAATTATCATATTTAAAAAAAAAAAAAAAAGAAGTCGTCGGGGCGGCCTAATATCAGTATCAGCCAATCAGCGAGGGAGTCTTTCCCCTTTTCACTAGCGATAGACCAACGAGGTTGTTTTTGCGTCTGAGGTGGAGCGCCACACCTACCATCAGCTCCTTACTTTACCGCACAGATCTCTGTGCTACTCGTTACATTGATTTGTCTACCGACTGAGCTAACCCAATTAAAATAATTCTAAAATGTTGTTTTAGAAAATAGTAAAAAACAAACAAAGAGGAAACAAAAATATAAATTAAAAAATTGTATATTATTTTAAAAATTTAGATTTTAATCTTCTTTACTATATATATATATAAATTTTATAAAGATATAATGTGTGTGTGTGTATATATATATATATATATAGTAAAGAAGATTAAAATAAAAATTTTATAAAGATATGTGTGTATATATTTTAATTTTACTATATATATATATATATATACCCCCCCCCCACACACACACAACAGTGTCTATAAATATTGCAACAAATTTAAGATGTAACAACAAAGATGGCAATTTTGTTGAAATGCAATAATCAAAATGTACATAAAAAATAAAACTACAAGAGTTGAACTTTCATTTGGAAATTACTAAATGATTCTATTATTTGTATAAGGTGAGTTATTAAGTTTTCAATTTTAAAACTGCTGTAAGAGTTTATGAATACCCTATATATATTTACCAACCCCTCCGCACGAGTAGGATGTGACACAAGGTCAATTTCTTAAGCGGAGTTTAACAGGTTTGAATTCAGAGTTTTCCTTCTCCTACACCGGTTGCCTAATCAAAATTAAAGAGCCCAGTCTGCCCTACTATTTACCCATAGCTGGAGGGAGAGTAGAATTCATACCTTTCCCAAGGGTATTAGCGCTAAGTGAAATACAATTACTATGTCCAGGATTTGAACTCAGAACGACGAGTCCATTTCCTATGACTTTAACCATTACACCATGCGCTTCCTTATGAATACCCTATATATATATATATATATATATAGTTTACTATATTTATAGATAAAGAATACTCATTATTGGTGATCGAGCATGTATATTCAAGTTTTAGTAGCGTGGTGATTGTGTTGTATACCCGCTTACTCTATTGTGTATATAATGGCGAGAGGGGAGAGAGTGTTCTTATGGGTTGCTTTCTTCCTCTGGTCGATATGGCTTCTTTTGTGCTGGGCTTGGTTGTTTGTGCTCATTCTCTTTGTTTTTAATAATGAAGCAAGACGTATTTTTTAGATGTCTTTATTACCTGAAGCCCAAAAGGGTTTAACCATGCGGTGAGAAGATGGCATACATAGAAACAGATGACCATCACATCTGAAGTCGAGGGGCCAGATGTGATGGTCATTTGTTCCCTTTGACTAAAAGACAAGGTTAAATTGAACATAACGGACCTAAATTCCACCATCGTATGTCACCCCGCCGAAAGAAAGAAAAATACCAAAAATCAGGGAATTTACCGAATTTAATGAAATTTTCAGTGTAGATATATTAATGAATAAAAGATATAATGCACCAGTTATTTTATTAAAAAACTTTTACATTTTTTTCAGGTCAGTTAACTTAGAACCATGTATCTTTGAGAATCTGTGTCAAAGATACATGGTTCAAAGTTAACTGACCTAGCAAAATGTAAAAAACTTTAAATAGAATAACTGATTTTACCCCTCTGCAGAGGTGCAGTCGTTGTATTCTACAGCCCCAGTAATATTAAATGTAAGTAGGGAATTTTCTCAGCTGTTTTTACAAATTAACCCATTTCTGCCCAGTTTGTTCTTCCTAGGATTGCAGTTGCTATGAAACATTCATTTTATAAAGCTAAATAATAAAAAGATGTATGTTTTAATCATTTTTGTTGGGTATTCATTTATTTTTTTAATCCATTATTTTTAAGCACATTTTTTAATCTATTTAATCGATAGATGAAACCCTAAAAGGTACTACCCACTCTGGATCAGAGTGGACCTGGGAGTAATGTCACTCCAAAATTGGAACTTCACCACTAGATGCAGTTTAACATCATATTCAAGACACTAGGATTTCATCCTTAAGCATTATTGTCGCCACTTACATCCAACAGGTGGCGCCATTGGAGAGATTCTACCCCTCTGCAGAGGTGCAGTCGGTGTAATATACAGCCTCAGTAATATTAAATGTAAGTAGGGAATTTTCTCAACTGTTTTTACAAATTAACCCATTTCTGCCCAGTTTGTTCTTCCTAGGATTGCAGTTGCTATGAAACATTCATTTTATAAGAATTACATATCAGGCCTATTTAAATATGATTTTTGATGAGTTAAGGTTTCCATACATTTATTTATAATGTACTCTATATATGTAAAAAATAGCACAGACACCGATATTTATGTGTATATAAACAAAACCTTTGTATGTACGTTTGAGTTTCCAATTTTGATTGAATCTTACCACAGAAACACTTGACAATATTCACCTATATATATATATATAATTATGTGTTATGTTCTTGTGAACGTTGTTTGTTTGGTCTTTTGAAGCATTGGTAAAAAGAACAAAAACAAGAAAAACAGAACAAAAATCAGAATTTTTATATATTCAACCGTTGCTCTGTTCCTGGTTTAATCTATTCCGATATTTCGGATGAAACTTCACCCTTTTTCAAGGTATATCAGACGGTCTGTTCTTAAGCTAAATAATAAAAGCAGACTTGAACAACTTACGCGCTAAGGGCACCTCCACCTTTTGCATGACCATCAAGCTTAGTGATGATCACAGAGCCAATATCCACTTTTTCTTTGAAGGCACGAGCCTAAAACAAAATCAAAAAATTAATTAAACAATTTGGTTATTTCCTATAACTCCAACATAAAAAAAGGGGAAACAATCTGATTGACTGATAAATTATTTATTTATTTATTGATCTAGGAAAAAAGAAGACGGGGTTTAGGGTTTAGGGTTGGTTTAATGGGAAAATAAATAATTTATCAGTCACAGATTTATCAGCACAGATTAGATTACCTAAGCTGCTCTACTCATGAGTTGGTGAGTACAGGTATTGAACCAAGGACCTTGTGATTTCTAGGTGAATGCTCTAGGTTTGCATGAAACTGTAACCCAGTAAAAACGGCACATTATAGCAAGATTTTCATTAGAGCAATACATTTGAAATGCTCTATTTTAAAGAATAAAAGCAATTTTCACTCAAATTTGTAAATGAATAATAATTTTCTAGGGTCTGTATTCATGTTGACCATTATTTTTTAATCATTCAACCTCTCAATAAAATGAAGAATTAGAATCATCACTCCTAGATAGATGCATTAATATCATTAAGGATAGCTGTTAAGAACAGTATGCAACATCCTTGTGTAGTTCCGATCTAGGTTTTTTTCCCCAATCATTTTTATCAAAGTCTAAGGGGTGCAGCCATACAAAAAAAACAAAAAAACAAAACAAAACAAACAAACAAAAAACCCTTACAAAATTAAAAAAAAAAAAAAACCCATCTTTGTGTAGTTTCCGTCTAGATTTTTTTCCAATTGTTTCATTAAAGTCTAAGTGGTGAAGCCATACAGTAGCACTGATATGACTACAGCTTGGAAGAATTCTTACTTTATCTCTTTAGAGATATCAGATTTGTAAACATTGTTTAAGCCTTTCATTCCCACTGGGACATTGGTGCACCAGTCAAGTTTAACTTTCATTTTAACCCTTATAACATATTTCTCTGAATGTTTGAGATGAGCTTGAAGATTAGTATTATCTGTGTTATTCGGACTATTGTCCCCATCTTTATTGTTATTTGTACAACGTTTCAGACGATATGACCTCCGGCCTTCTTCAGGTATTTCTTGTCAGCTCCCGAGTTCGAAAAAAAGGTTCCAGAGTCCGAGAAGGTTCCCGAGTCCGACAAGAAACACCTGAAGAAGGCTGGAGGGCATATCGGCCGAAACGTTGTACAAATAACAATGAAGATGGGGACAATAGTCCGAATAACACAGATAATACTAACCTTATAACATAATTTTGCATATAAAAAAAATAAAAAAATAAACAAAAAACAAAACAAAAAAGATCATTTGAAAAATAAATTTAAAAAATTGAAAAATTACTAACCTGGGCTTCACAAGCCTGACCAATGGAAGCATCCATCACAAACACCACGTTATTAGGGTGCTGTAATAAAATAATCAATATTAAATAACACTAGCAAAAGTATGCACCCTCTGGGCACAAGTATTGAAGTTTTAATGTAATAAAATATTATATTCAATAATTATATAATTATAATTAATAAAATATTATATTCAATTAGAAAGAATAACAAAACTAAATAAGAATGAATATAAAAAATACTACACTTATTTTAATGTTATTGTAATTGATTTCTATACAAAATTATATAGGGGATTGCTTTTAATACATTTGAGAATAACATGATAGTATTATAAATCAGTAACAACAAATAATTATTTATTAAATCCAGTTTTGTTAAAATCATTATGCAAATTATTTCCACCATATAGTATGTAAATCTTTAATTCTTAGAGATATATAACATATTTCAGTATTTTAAATGTGTATATATATATATATATATATATATATATATATATATATATATGTGTGTGTGTGTGTGTCATATGGTGGTGCATGAGCATCAAATTTAATCATCTGATCCATCTGATACAATGGGAAGGATGTCCTTCCTATGTCATATTTGCATCAAACTTTGTAGATCTGCAGTGGGTTTGATCAGTCATCTGAGGGTCCATGAGAGGAAAGGTTCTGGTGGTGGGTGTTATAAGATTGTGAGGTACGGCAGTGATCTGTGCTATATATATATATATATATATATATATAAAAGAAGCTTCTATACTTACAATGGCATTGTATACTTGTAACATTTCTTCAAAGAGAGCATCTTCTTGTTTGTGTCGTCCACTGGTGTCAACAACAATGATTTCAAAGTTCTCTGCTTGGAATTTCTCCACACCTTCCTGTGCAATAACAACAGGATCAATTTCTGTGTAGCTGGAGGGAGGAAAAAGAAGATATATCAGTTAATTCCATGAAGTTTTATTAAAAGATTGATTTTTTTTAACGGCATGTCAACCTGTTTGGGGTAATCTTATGCCTAGAGGTTACAGAATTGTATTTATTCGACATTTATATTTTTGTGTAGTTGTTTCTTAAGAGTTTTTTTTGTATCATACTCTTGGCCAATCGCTGGCAGTACTCTGCTGCTGATACAATACTTATACCGGCAGTAGCGGCGATATCTACTCATAACTACTGCGACTTTCGTGGACGACGGACATAGGATTAAATCACTGGACCTTTAACAATACGCAGGATAGGACTTATTCGCTTACCAAAGGATTCCATAACTCAGGACTTACTTACTTTAAGCCCTTTTCGACTGGCCAAGGATGGCATTTAAAAACTTAACATTTGTACACAGCAATACTTGATATTATATATCTAATAATACTAATAATTTGTACACAATTATATGGTTTCAAGTATTCCTATCTAATACTAATAATTTATGCACAATTATATGGTTTCAAGTATTCCTATCTAATACTAATAATTTGTACACAATTATATGGTTTCAAATATTCCTATCTAATACTAATAATTTATGCACAATTATATGGTTTCAAATCTAATACTAATAATGGTTTCAAGTATTCCTATCTAATACTAATAATTTATGCACAATTATATGGTTTCAAGTATTCCTATCTAATACTAATAATTTGTACACAATTATATGGTTTCAAGTATTCCTATCTAATACTAATAATTTGTACACAATTATATGGTTTCAAGTATTCCTATCTAATACTAATAATTTATGCACAATTATATGGTTTCAAGTATTCCTATCTAATACTAATAATTTGTACACAATTATATGGTTTCAAGTATTCCTATCTAATACTAATAATTTGTACACAATTATATGGTTTCAAGTATTCCTATCTAATACTAATAATTGTACACAATTATATGGTACTAATACTAATAATTTGTACACAATTATATGGTTTCAAGTATTCCTATCTAATACTAATAATTTGTACACAATTATATGGTTTCAAGTATTCCTATCTAATACTAATAATTTGTACACAATTATATGGTTTCAAGTATTCCTATCTAATACTAATAATTTGTACACAATTATATGGTTTCAAGTATTCCTATCTAATACTAATAATTTGTACACAAATATGGTTTCAAGTATTCCTATCTAATACTAATAATGAGAAGTATTCCTATCTAATACTAATAATTTATAAGCTACATAAATGAGAGTAACCTCCTCTTATTTATTTCACTTTGAGGAAGACATATGTTTTGGTCGGCCATTTTTATTACACTGAAAATACAAATTTGTTCAAATCAATACAACTGCATGTTTTAACACGAAAATAACATAAAATGTGTTCTTAATTATGCTTGCGCATTATTTGAAATGAACTTAATTGTTATTAAGAACACATTTTATGATATTTTTGTGTTAAAACATGCAGTTGTATTGAATCGAACAAATTCGTATTTTCAGTGTAGATTTACAGTGAAATGAAAATGGCTAACCAAAACATGACTTCCTCAAAGTGAAATAAACAAGGGGACGTTACTCTCATTTATGTAGCTAATGTTCAGATTACCAGAAAATTTTAGGCCTCCAATTAGTGACTTTACTTTCACAATGAACAGGCTTTCTAATGATGGCACATTATGAAAGTCAGAAAACAGCATAGCTCACATGACTTTCGGAAACATTTTTTCACGCTCAGAGTTGCTGAGGCATGGAATAAATTGCCTGCATCCGTTGTAGGCTGTCAAAACACTGCATCTTTCAAAGCCTCCATGCTTCCTCTAATCTGCCAACACTAACCTGATACCCCCCTCTGTACGCACACGCACGCATACATGTATATCATTACTGTACGCTATTCATGTTCCTGGCATTAGTACATTATTCTATGTACTATACATGGGATTTTGATGAGTTGTAGTGCACAAATACATGTATATCATTACTGTATGCTATTCATGTTCTTGGCATTAGTACATTATTCTATGTACTATACATGAGACTGATGAGTTGTGGTGCACACATACATGTATATTATTACTATACGCTATTCATGTTCCTGGCATTAGTACATTATTCTATGTACTAGACATGAGACTTTGATGAGTTGTGGTGCACCTGAGCACTGTACACATTAAATTTCATTATTATTTAAATACATTTGATCTATTCAACCCACCAACTCTTTACTTGATTAAAATATGAATATAAATTGGTATTAGACTATTTTCATAGCTTGAAAGATGTGTTTGCAGATTTTTTTAAAATGCACTTGAGAGATAAGTGTGCAATGGATCTAAGTTTGAGACTACTAGTAGAGGACTAATAGAGCACTGGTATTGATAATTGTACCTTCCATAGAATGGTATTCTGGCTTTAGTGGCATTCTGTTTCAACTGATCAAAGGCACCGGCACGAAAGGTATCAGCACAAATCAAACAGGTCTTCCATCCTTTCTTGTGGTAAAAATAAGCCAACTAGAAGAGAGAGAGAGAGAAAAAAAAACATTTTATAGAAAAAAAAAAAAAAACTGAAGTTATAATAGAAATGCATTTGTAATAATAAATGAACACACAGGGTCGCTCTTGAGAAGCTTTATTCTACTTAGAATACAGTTGTTTTCTTGGGAGTTAAATATTTACACAAAGGGGAGGTAATAATAAAACAGGGGAGGTAACTCTCAATTACTTATTACAGCATTGTAAATTATTTTCTATTTCAAGAAGAATCATTATCATTCCAAAAGCCGTTTAGACTATTGAACATAAAAAAAAAAGTATTATTTGGATTATTCGGACTATTGTCCTCATCTTCATTGTTATCTGTACAACGTTTCGGACAAGAAATACCTGAAGAAGGCCGGAGGGCACATCGGCTGAAACGTTGTACAGATAACAATGAAGATGAGAACAATAGTTTGAATAATCGAAATAATACTACAAAAAAAAAAAAAAAAAAAAAAAAAAAAAAAAAAAAAAAAATGAAAATGGAAATTATTTTTGTAATCATATGAAAACAAATGGTAAATATTAACGTTTGAAAGCTTTTGAAATTGCAAAATCTGTTTGTGATTACTATTTTACAATAATAATAATAATTCTATAGTAATAATCACATGATACAAATATATTTATAGTAATAATCACATGAAAAAAAAAAAAATTATATATGTATATATCCTACTTTAAATACTTAAAAGATATTTAGACTTATTTAAAGCAACTTACCTTTGTACAAGTTGTGGTTTTACCGCTGCCCTGAAGACCCACAAACATAATGATATTGGATTTGCCCTTTGTAGGCTGCCATGCACGGACTTTAGGGTCAATCAGCTACAAAAAAAAAAAAAAAAAACAAAGAATTAAAGAGTGAAACAAAATGTAGTAGTAGTTGTAGTAATAGTGGTAATATGAACATTAGCTACATAAACAAGAGTAATCTCCCCTTGTTTGTTTCATTTTGAGGAAGCCATACGTTTTGGTCAGCCATTTTCATTTCACCGTAAATCTATACGAATTTGTTTGAATCAATGCAACTACATGTTTTAACACGAAAATATCATAAAATGTGTTCTTAATAACAATTAAGTTAATTTCAAATAATGCGCAAGCACAATTAAGAACTCACTTAAGATACTTTTGTGTTAAAACATGCAGTTGTATTGATTCAAACAAATTCGTATTTTCAGTCTAATTTATGGTGAAATTAAAATGGCCGACGAAAACATATGGCTTCCTCAAAGTGGAACAAACAAGGGGAGATTACCCTCATTAATGTAGCTATTGTTCAGATTACCGTAATAGTAACTGTAGGAGAGAATCAAATGATTAAAGAGTAATGTACATAATTTACACACTAAATCAAAGGTATGAAATTTTATGGTTAGTTTTAAGGTATTTTGTTACATAATTGGGACCAAGACACCAATAGGCACTCCAGCCCAGATCTATTTTGAAAGGAACTGAATTTTGCTTTTCACTGGTTGTTAGTAAACAAAATCAACAGCTGGGCATTAAAAACCAGTAATATTTTTATACTAAAATAGTTTTTGATTTTGATATAATGAATATGTAAATACCTTGGTACCCCCCTCACTATAATCTGATTGGACAATGTCATGTATAAATAGTCGACACTGTTGGTACAGGCACCTAATACCTATACCAAGACCTACACTTACTCGCTTAGACTACACCAGTGACTGGCTNCTCGGGCAGACGATTGCTATTTCGACGTACCAATTTACTTACCGCGATAATATTACCAAATACCAACTTCAGAAGATTATCCTTAACCTGGATATATCATTTTAATTAAAAAAAATAGTTCATTTCATGTTGATGTTTAGTATATGTAAAAAAATAATTTTCAACTCAACAATTAACTATATTGCTTCATTGACATTAAAAATATTATTTCAGATAGGAATCCACGTAGAGCACATGAAAAATAAATTTTATTAAATGTGATAATCCTTTTCTGAACAATTTGTTATCTAAAAAACTAAGAAAATACTTGTAAAAACAATTTTTATTTAAATAAACATATCTACCTTTCTCTCCTGATTGATAATAAACTATTTTAAATCCAAAAAATGTCTCTTTGTTAAAGTTTTAATTAAAACAAAAACAAAATAAAAAACAATAACATATTGTTAATCAATAAGTATTTATTTAAAAAAACATTTTGCTAGGGTTAGGTTGACAGTTGTTATTATTATAAACCTAGTAGAATAACCTTTTATAGCTTTAAAACATTCCCGTGTTAAACATATCTACATTTAAAGTTTTATAATTAAAAAATGATGCTATGACTGGGGGGGGGGGGGGGGTATTTAAAAACAACAACAGGAAATAAGTAAAAAAAAAGTGTCTTTAAATATAAAAAACGTGTCTTTTGTTTATAGTTTTATAATTAAAAAAAATTGGTGTGTCTAAACAATCGTCTGTTAATAAACAAACCGGATTTTGACAGTGACAAGCCAAAACATTGTCCTTTTGAATCTAGATCTCATCTGGGGTTGCTTATTGGTGTCTTGGTCCCATTAATTGATTATGTTACCTATCAATGTGTGTATCAGTAGTCTAGTTAAATCAAACAATAATGGTATTTGTTGACAAAAACACAGGGAATTTGATAGACAGGATTTAAACCCTGTATTTGCACCTCTTATCTGATTTTTCAGAGCAAATGTGAGAAAGTTAATTAGAGAAATTCAATTTGGCTCGTGGAGTTGATGAGTCAACATAAATTAGCATCTCTTGGGCGGAATAGCCATTTTCTCAATGTGATTTGTCTGGGATTATATCAAATAAAAGGCATCTAAAAATTTTAAAAAGTCTGGTTGCTTTGGTAATTAAAACAACAACTGGAGCAAGACACAGAAGACCTTTCAGATCAAGACAAAATTCAACAGAAAATCCAAGACCAGCTCACCCAGAGATAGACAGGAATCCAGCTACATTATAACAGCATATCCAGAAACAGGCTAGGTAGATAAGAATACTTCCACGGGTATACTCTACAATATACAAACACAATACATCTAGATATGTCTAATATAAAACTGGCTACTGCAACACTTTTAGTTCGTGCAGTAAGTGGGAATTGTGTTGGTTTGTTCTGGTGGATTTACCACAAGTATTATTATTTAATTAATATACAGTTTAATTTTAGACATTATCACTTTATTATAGAAGTAAAGTAAGTAAAGTTGTTGGGCGGCCTTATGTCGGTTCAGCCAGACAGCGAGGGAGTCTACCCCCTTTCACTAGCGCTAGATTCAAGGAGATTATTTAGCATCTGAGTGCGGCGCCACACCTTACTATCAGGTCCTTACTTTACCGCACAGAAGCTGTGCTAGCATATAGTTGCGAGGGCCGATATGAAACCAAAGACCTGCCGAACACCTACCGACTGAGCTAAAAATTTCAGCTCAATAGTTTGGGAGGGGGGGGCGATAAGGGGTTCATATTTTCCAAGGGTATTAGTCGAAAGACAAAAAGAAAAAAAGATGGGTTAGGTTTAGGGTTAGTTTAATGGAAAATAAAATAAATTAATTTATCGTCAAGAGTGGTTCCCCTTATTTATGTCTAGATTATAGGAAATAAACAACATGAGTTATAAACATATATTATATCCATGTAAGAAAGAATTTATTTCAAAACTTTATTTGCATTAAAGATGACCCAACTCGCAGGCTTGATATGCCATAAAACAAAGCAAATCAAACCAATCTATTGAAGAAAAACTATGTAAATTTCGTTGATTTCATAAGAGTTAGAGGAATTTATACTAGTTGGCACGCCTGGAACATATTGATTTGAAACAGAAATAGAACTATCTGAATAATTGATAAGGAAGTTAGAAACAAATAGCAGCTTAAAAAAAGATTAGACATCAGAGCTGAACAATAATTCACTAATTTTTCTCGGAAAGAGATTAACCGATTATCTTTATCTATAAAGATAACAAATTGATATTTTCAGTAGCCATTTTGAAAAAAAATTATCAAGATTTACGGTTGATCTTTTACAATAATTTTTAAAATGAAGAGACAATTTCTATTTTTATTTAATTTTTTTTTTCTGGATTATTGTTTAACTTGATAATCTAGCCATGAAGATTAGGTGATAAAAGACTGATCATATTAAAGTTGGGAAGAAATGGAGGTAATTTTATATAAATACTAGACAAAACGTGACCCATTAGGCTACCCATTCAGCTCTGGGTAGATAATTGAGATTAGAGAAAAAAGGAGTTAGCAAATGAATTAACATTCTGTGTTTAAAAATAAATACGCTGGATGAAACCTAAATCATTTGTTAGCTTCTAAGAAAGGAATGTTTGACCCTCATTTAAGCCATGCGTTACTGGTTGTGAAATTTACATAGAAATACATTTCAAATTTCCTGGTTCTCTCCCTCCACTTCTCCAGAGGAAAATTAACATTATATAATGGAGAGGTAGTCAAGAGATATATAGAGGGAGAAAGTGATAGACAGAAGTAAAGACAGAGATGGTCGGTTTTTGACTTAATTGAAAAATTACAACTATTAGAACCAATAAAAACAATTTTTTCAAACATTAATCAAATTCCTAAAAGTCAAGAATAAATTTAGTATAATTTTCTGTCATTAAAACTGAAACATTAAAAAGCCTTTAGGAAGCAAAGTTGATTTACTGTTCAGCTTTAGTATAAAATAGATATTTATTACCAAACTGATTTAAATTTATATTGCGTGTTAAGAGCAAAACAAACCATGTTAGTGAATTTGATTCGCACTGGGCTCCATACTTTTGCCTTGTATTAGCGTTAAGTTAAGTAAGTATTTACCCAACCTATTCACCACAGGTAGAATGTGACACAAGTCAACAAGTTAAGGGGCATTAAGCAAGGATGAACTTGCTATTCATTAGTATTGTGATTTGTGAGACTAGTTTGTAACCATACACCATGATGGGACACTTCAAGCTAAAATTTGTAAAAAGGATGATAGTCCACATTGTGTGATTTAATGGTTCAGTATCTACTCACAGTTTTTAGTGAGTTCTCTCCAACCGCCTGTCTAGCCTAGTATGGGTCTAAGTGGAGTGTTGCATGGTGGTACTATGAGACTAACAGCGTCAGAATAAATAAAGGAATAAAGAATAAAAAGAGAATAGTTAAAGCCAGGCATAAGTAAAAAGGGTGAATGATCGACAGGTTTAAACCCTGTTAATTTGACCTCTTTCTCTCTGATTTTCAGACAAATGTGAGAAAGTTAATTTAGAGAAATTCAGATTTGGCTGCGTGGATTCATGATCAGACATATAATAGCATCTGCTTGTCGAAAATACCCACTTTCTCAGTGTGTATTTGTCTTGGATTTAATATCAAAATAAAACCCTGTATTTGACCTCTTCTCCTCTATTTTTTCAGAGCAAAATGTCAGAAAGTTAATTTAGAGAAATCAGATTTGGCTGGTGGATTGGATGAGTCGACATATAATAGCATCTCTGTCAAAATAGCCACTTTCTCATGTGATTTGTCTTGGATTAATATCAAAATAAAAGGCATCTATAAAAAAATTCCTTTTTACGAATTCCAAAGATAGTCTGTAAAGTTAAGAAACTTTTACGACCACCATGATAGTTAGGCCACTTAGTGATAATATCTATGCACCAGGTATTAAAAGCAAAAGGATTTTATGAAGAAATCTCTTGAAAAAAATAATGGTCGACAAATGAAGAACGTAGTGTCTGCAAAAAAATTTAATTATTTTTAATTAAGGGTTAATACGAACCTAGAAGTCGGCGATTCGATTTAAGTTACTAGCCATCTTGTTGTGGTCCGAAAGACGGGTGGGGAAGGAGAATTTGACATAAATACAGCAAACTCGAGCACCTAAGCAGTTAGAACCTGGGCCCTAGAGGTGTTAACATTTGGAGCAGTAGTTAGCCCCGAATCGCAGCAACGAGAGAGGTAGCGGGTAGCAGCAGTTGGATAGACAGCGAAGATCTCACACCACCCCTTCTTCCATCCGTGTCTTGTTTACAAACACTGAGTTTGTTGTTTGTTTTTTTTATCCTTGTGAGCCTGATTTTCTGACTCGTGCAAATACGGCCAGCACGCAGAGTGTTACAACGTTTGGGGTTCTGGACATTGTTGCAGTGAAGGTGCAGAGTGCAGGAACAGCGTAGTCTCACACATTCATGGACGGCTTATCCACCGATTCCCATCCTTAAGCGATCACAGGTCGCCACCCATGCCAACAGGTGGCCTCGTTGGGGGTGGTAGTCTAACCCCTCTGCCAGAGGTTGGAAGTCAAATATTCTAAAGCTTTCCCAGCCGACAGGACTGTTTTAGCTTTTGATCTTGAAGTGAAATTGATGAAATATCAAAAGTAAATTCAACACATGTCTGGCGTAGAAATATGGTCAGGGTCATATAGTCATGAAAAATATCTGCGTGCTGCCATAGAAAAAGAAGTTTGTGGGCTGCATGTTGAGACCCCTGATTTAATATATTTACACTCTCACCCAAGCAGAAATTATGAAGAAAGAAAAAAAAAAAAAAAAAAAAAAAAAAAAAACAACAAAAAAAATAGACAGAAAAAGTCATAAAAAAATTATTCATACGTGGGACCTCTAGATATACCATTACTATGATAATTTAATTTATTACGACGTTGATATGTTTACTTAAGAGCTATTACAAAAATTCAATATGTAAAAAAAGTATAATATAATCTGATTTAACTTTCTCTTCTTTTTTCATTCTTTCGATTATGTTCGATTGAAACAGATTAGCATTTATCGCTCTGCACGCTCACCCCCTCTCTCTCTTCCCTACTCTTTTCTTTCTTTCTTTTATTTGTCCTTCTGTGAAGCATGTCCTTTATCCTTACCTTCTTCTATAATAAAAAATAGGAAATGCCGTCCATTATTTAGCTGAGTTGATGACACTCAATAAAATAAGAATTTGTGGCGTAAGCAACACCAGCATAATCAGGGATATATAATTTTTGCATTTCATCTTGGATGATCTAATTTAACCAGAGGTGTTGCAAGATGATAACAGCCCGTACATAAGGAACATGAGTATAATATATAGATTATATAGGATTCTTGAACTTGATGATCTCATTTTTAACCAGAGGGGTGTTGCAAAAGATGACAAACAGCGAACAATTAAGAACATGAGTATTAATAATATAATTATATAGGATTCTTGAAACTGGAATGGGCTCATTTTTAACCAGAGGGTTTGTTGCAAGATAAAAACAGTCGTACAATTAAGAACAGTGAGTATTAATATATAGATTAATAGGATTCTGGGAAACTTAATTTTCCGTTTATAACATTGTCCATGATTTTAATTGTTAAAAAAAGGGGAAACTAAGAATAAAAAAGAAGCAAATTCTGCTTACCTTTCATAAGTTCTTTAAAAACTGCAGATTGAATCATGCGGCGCTTATTTAAAGCCACCGCCATTTTCATCAAAATCTATTGACGGTTCCTAAAAAAAATCAAAAAAATCCAGTTAACGTACAAAACCCCAATATCAATCACAGAAAAATTTTGTGTATATTTATGTCAACCACATGAACATTACAGACTCCCCAATAAATAAGTTATACCTCCTAATATTTGGCTTATTTTCCTATTACTCCAACATAACAAAGGGGGAACACTCTTTACTGATAAATTATTTATTATTATTGATCTACTAGGAAAAAAGAAGACGGGTGTTAGTGTTAGTTTAATGGGCGAAAATAAATAAATAATTCATCAGTCGAGAGTGGTTCCCTTTGTGTGTTGGAGTTATAGAAATAAACCTAATATTTTTTATGTCTAAGCGTTTGTGGATTTTAGTGGACAACCATTAATCCAGTTACAAACAAAAATCCCAATATCAATTCACAGAAAATGCAGGCTTGATAATTTGTATTATTGGATTTTTCAGACTGCTTTCTCATCTTTATATATATACACTACGTTCAGCTTAATTCCCCACCTCTTCAGAACCTACAACAGAACCTTCCAACTGAACCTTACAATCCACCAGGTAGACATTCATTCAATTAATTATGACCGGGACCAGTGTTTCAATCCACCAGGGTAGAACTATTCATTCAATTAATCTCATACCGGGTACCGAGTTGTTAAGCTATGTTAAAAATACCGATGTGTGCATTTATGTAACCCCTTTTTAAGAATTCAACCTTTCATTTAAACAGCATGTATACACGATATATAGTATATTCAATAAAAAACATCAGCGTTGGACTTAAATACATTTTTAACATCTGCCTGTTGTATTCATACAGAAATAGAATAAGTCCTTTAATGATATATATTTTTTTAAACAAGCTTCCGTGTATATAGCATTGTTTTACGTGCCATAAGAACAATAGGTGGAACATATCTATAGTGCTAGCTTGGCAATGACCACGATTGATTGAGGAACCTCTCCGACTCCGCGTGCCATCTAGCCTAAGTAAGGGCCAAAGGTGGAGTGTTGCATATCATCTAGACCTGCTCAGCCACCCAGGGTTCCAACATTAAGCATCACAGTCTAGCCACCATGGCCAACAGTAGCCCCCATTAGGGTGTGGGTGTTCCCCTCGTACAGAGGTGTAGTCTGTATTTCTACAGACACCCCCGCAACAGGTCGATATGATCATGGGAAATACATGCAATTATGTTAGATAACAATGCAGAAAGTGGAATTGCTAGCACGTTGTGGTCTGTATTAGATATGCTAAAAGAATGTGGAAAGTCATCCGGAACGCAGCCTGTCAAATAAAAATAAATTGTAATAAGAATGTTCTCTGCGGGCACAGTTAAGTCCGACGATTTTACTCTCCAGCAATGCTGCACTCTTCTCACCAATACTATCAAAAGATCTTCTCTCTCGTCCACTCGTCACCACAGCCAAAGCTTACTGCAAGCTTTTCTCCCGGTTTGTGAGGTCTGGTCAAAAAATACACAATTACAGTGTTTCATCCGGGCTCCTTACTCGACCAGCACGTGCGACACTAATCAGCACGCGTCAATCCTCACATCCTGGCCACTCTGGATAATTTAGCCATACCCATGCGTCAGGCACGACTCATGATCAGGAGAATGCGAGTTCAATCTCCCCACTCGCCTCTGATCTCATTCTGCATGCCAAACACAGTCGTGCATGCTTCGAACTACTACATTTGTGGTTTCTCTCGCCACAATAATAAAGGAAAAAAAAACAAAATGGAGAACTCACCGGACATTTCTCTGAGGTCTTTTGACCAATTTGACAGTTGACAATCTGCTTCCAATAAGCAGCACAAATCTCTTTGAAGCATGCTATCAAGCACCTGAAGACAGAAAAAATTAGAGGTATAGAAATGAATATTGAAGAAAATGTAAGTATAGTGAAAATTGTGAAAAAAAAAAAACACAGGTTCATAAAATGAGTGATGTTTATTTCGCCAACGCTGCAGTGTTTTAATCTTGTATCAGTAGATCTTCATCAGGGCCTTTTGGTTTATTTGAGGAAAAAATAAATTTATCACAGAGAATAAGGAGACTGTGAGAGGTCTGTTGTGGTCAATCTATTTAAAATGTTGAATGAAAAATTAGCGTTCTTTGAATGTTTGAAATTATGAACACTAAGACAAACGGTTCGAAGTTGACATAGAACGTTCTCTACATTGATGTGTGTTGGTGGTGTGTGTGTGTGAAATGAATATATCCAACAAGAGTTCAACACAAATTACAAATATCTTCTATCTCTTCACATAATATATATATATATATATATATTATATATATAATACTATATATAGTATATATATAATATGTAAAATGAAATGAATCCGACAATATGTTAAAGAGGATAAATAAATAAAGGAAAGAAAATGATGATGGATGGATAAAATTGATTTAATGATTACAACACATATTTCGGCCAGGAGTTTTTCATGTACACATATGTATATCTTCATTCTTATTTAAATATGAAATAAAATAATAATATAGAAATTATAAAACATTTAAGATAATAAGAAAACGGCCTTCTTTCTGGGTAAAATGTTTGTATAGTTGAAGTTAAATGGTTGAAATACAGAGAATTTTGAAGTTTGAAGAAAGTTTTTGTTTTTAAATTTTGGGATGCTACGGTTGGAAGAAATATATATATCTAACACCTGAAGACAGAAAGAATATAGATATAGAAATGAATATATCCAATGAGAGTTCAGCATGAATTACATAAATATATATATAGATACAGAGAGCTTGATAGACAACGTCCTGCGTCCCTGACACAAAAATTTAAAAGGACGCAGTAAAATTGTATCCATTGTGTCCCAGTGTTTTTTGTTTTTTTCTTTCCTCATCATTTTCAGCTTAACTGTAAATACATTTCAATATTTTCTTGAAATTAATTACATGCTATGGAATACAATGTAGGGGTTAGAGAGGCTTTAGTTGTTCATAGATAAAAAACTCTACAATTTATTAGAAAATTTAAGTTGGAACCCATCAAATTTCCCGGGACTCATTCAAATCAAATACATGCGTCCCAGGATACACTAAATAAAAAGCTATCATCATTACTATATATATATAAATTATATATATGGGAGTAAATAGAGAATAGTAAATAGAGTTTAAAGGACAATTTGAAATTGCCTCAATATTAACCCGAGTGCTTGGGAAATCTAGCATCAAATCGCGAAGGAATGGCATAAACAGTTTGCAGACAAAAATAGCTTGGAAAAGATAGACTAAAGCATCGAGATCGCACCACCTAGGTTTAAAACAAAACATCTGACTCCCGCCTTAGAACATTTCATATGTCAGTGTGGCTTCATGGCTCGCAGCAGGGCTGGGCTGCTATCACACTCAAGGAAACACAAAATTGACTCTCTTGATAGCATGCACAACATGAGCCGGTGGAGAAAAACAAAAAAAAAACAATCACCACGTCTGGACTGACCCTCACAAACCCATACTGGCGATCCGTGCAACAATATCCCAATCTAACAATCAAGTGTCGTGTCACCGATAGGAGTACACCGTCATTAAAAACAGCTCCTCTGGACCGATACCTCAGAGCGAAAACTAGATTCTTCTTTGACCAACAAAACCATGAGCTTCGGTTTGTGGGTGGGTCCCACGGTTAATAGGGCCTTTGTGCCTAACCCGTACAAGTGGGGTACGAGTAAATACAATGTAATATTAACATGTTTAGAAGTCTTTGATTTAGGGAAATAATAGGTAACTTTTAATGAAAAGGCCATTTTTTTGATAAATCCTTATAGGAATGGGGGCTCTGGACTTAGAAAATTCTCAACAGGATGTTAAGAGTTAATGTCATATCCAGGATACCCTGCTTTTTTGTGAGAGTCTTACCTCTACAGGTTAAATTTAAATATGGTATAAAATATCTATTTTACAACACCTGTCACAGGTATATTTTAGTGTAGGAAAAAAAACATTTAAATATGGTCTAATAATTTTCTTTTTGTTTAACTTAGATGTTCAATCAAGATGGTGCAAATGATTTCCGATATTTGCATTGGGTATTCTTAATATGTTGGCCGTTACAATTCTTAAGTAACATCTTTGTTTTATTGCTATCAACCTCAACTGGTCTCTAGCCAACTTTTGATTGTAGGTGTGGCCTCCCAAGTCATGTGTCCGTAGGTCACATGATAATTCAGCCCCTTCAAACTTTCTCTTTTGTTCCTTTTCTTTGAAGAGAAAACATCTCTAGGTCATTCCATGTCAAATCATCCAGATAAAAGTAAAATTGTCACCCACCCCCTTCAATTTTTCTGAAATTTTTTTTTCTAGGTGTGGACTATGTTAGCATTAGACAATCCCCAAAATTTGAGTTTATGATTTTTTCCTAGCAAGATCAATATCCCAATGTGGCACTGCATCTATGACAAAAAAAGTTTTCTGTTATTTCACATATATTGAAGATTATTCGTACCAAAAAGATAGTTTGATTTTTGCTCAGAACGAAAGCTACAACATCAGTTAGAATTTTTCAAATCAGAGATAATAACTTAAAATTGGTTAACTTTAAAACATTTTTTAATAGCACTTTTGGATTCCTTGGGGCAAAATGCTTTTATAAACCAATTTTTAGTAGTAGGGATTTTAGTAGTAGGGAAGCTCTAGAACTCATTTTACAGACAAAAATAGATTACAAAAAGTCACCATTTTTCACCCCCTCTCCCAAATTTGGAGAGCTAAAAATTGACATAACTCTGCCAATTTTTGGAATTAGAAACTCAAATTCTGGGGATTGTCTAACTTTAACACAATCCACACCTGGACAAAATTTCATAAAAATTGAAGGGGGGGGGTGTGACATGGCATGATTTGATGTGGAATTACCTCTATCTCTTTTTGGTCCTCACTCATTGAGCAAAAAGGACATTTATCTTGGCTTTTTTCATAGAACAGAATAGAGACAATTAGTTTCCAACTTCAGCATAGCATTTATTATACCCCAACAGAATAACCATGGAAAACACTAAGTCCTCACTAACCCTTTCTTTATTACACTGTTTGTTCATGGAATATATTGTACAGTTAAGTTGGGGCGGGTGGGGTGGAGACATAAGTATTCTGTTATTAGTTGTTACATGTCACATTTATTAAACATTAATAGGTATATTGTTCATGTGTGTTGTCTGTCTTTCCCTACTGAATGTTCAGTGTTAGGGTATCTGTAGATGCCCAAATGCATTATAAGGACTTAGTGTTGGTTTCAAACTAATATCTACTAATTCTTATAGTATGAAAAACAAATATATTTTCACATGGTAGGTGTTCAACTATAGTTACACATAGCAATGGAATAATGAAATATAATTTTTTCTCTTAATAGTGCCCTAGGTATGACATTAAACCGCATCAAATGGTGAAAATACAATTTTGAGCTCAGCGGAGTGTGAAGTACCCCTTCATCACCATTACTCCCAGGTCCACTCTGATTCAGAGTGATAGTATCTGTTAGAGTCCCATTTATGGGTTAAATAGATAAAAAAAAAATGTTTTTTTTTAAATTGAGTTTTAAAGAAATTTGAATACCTATCAAGCATGAATAGAAAGAAAAAAACGTTTTCAGCATCAAATAACCCAACAAGGGTTGACATGCTGTAAAATCCCCCCCCCAAAAAACCTAATTTATATTTCACAAGGTCCAACACTTAAAATAAAGGTCACACATACCTAGTCTATAACATTACTATTTGGACCATATAACCTTTAGGCACCCCTTCCGCGATCTCGATTCGTTGGGACATTCTTTCCATTTACACCGTCAAAATCCAGTTGTTTGTTAGGGGTTAGGGTTAGGGATAGGGATAGGGGTTAGTTTTATAATTTAAAAAAAAAAACTAAAAATCGTCTTAACAATTAACCGGATTTTGACGGTGTTAAATGGAAAAAAATGTCCCCACGAATCGAGATCGCAAAAGGGGTGCCTAAAGGTCATTGTGGTCCTACTATTTTTTACACATTAAGAGACAAGAGTGGAAAAAGAAATAAAGAAGAGTCCTTTTTCTTTGCTTATGAATTATTCAACTGAAAGTGGTGAGAAAATGGATGGGCTGAAATAGTTTGTTTGTTGTTTTGTTTGACGGCATATCAACCTCAGTGGGTCATTAATGCTAAGTTTTGGATTCATAGTGATAGTTTGGTAGAAAAACAATCGTCTGTGGTTTACAGATTTGATCTCTTTGGTGATCGTTAAAATATATACACAAATGTATGTATTTATCAGATAAAACACTGCTCCTTAATGGCAGCTGTCGATGGCTGAGAGGTTAAGAACCGGCTGAGGAAAAGTCAGTCGGGTTTCGCTCCTGATCAGAAGTAGGTACTGTGTCTAGCCACACTGATAAGAAGTGAAATGTCGAAACACGGTGTCTGTGGATGACTTATTATAG
This sequence comes from Doryteuthis pealeii, assembly GCA_023376005.1. NCBI lineage: Eukaryota > Metazoa > Mollusca > Cephalopoda > Myopsida > Loliginidae > Doryteuthis > Doryteuthis pealeii. The sequence goes on from CM042168.1 coordinate 75,754,626, forward strand.
ATATGTATAGATTTTAACTACGGTTCAATTACTCATATTTTTCAGTACAATCCCACTTCTTTTAGCAAATGTAAAATCCTGGATAGTCTTATTTTCATGAAAAGTTCTTTCAAATTACTTGTTTGGTAGTATTTCGTTCGTACTAAGCATTTTTCTCCAACTTAATTTTTTTTTTTTAAAATTTAAATCATTCAAACTCAGCCAGGCGGTCGTTATCTCTATGATAGTGAGAAAACAACAATAAAGGATAAGCCATTCCCTCTCTGTTGTAGAGATAATGGCCTGTGAGTGGTGTGATTAAAAATGATACCAAAATAAAAATCGAGAAAAATACTAGTTAAGAATTAATAGAAATAATTGATCAAAACTGTGTTAATAGTGGATTTTAATCACAGACCCCCATGCACCCAGCAAAACAGGAATCTATATATACATACGTGTGGTGTAATGGTTAAAGTCATGGGAAATGGACTTGTCACTCCGAGTTCAAATCCTGGACGCGGTAACTGCATTTTCACTAGCGCTAATACCCTTGGGAAAGGTATGAATCCAATTCTCCCTCCAACTATGGGTAAAATAGTAGGGCAGACCGGGTTCTTTAACCATGGCCAGGCAACCGGTCTAGGAGAAGGAAAACTCTGAATTCAAACCTGTTGAACTCCGCTTAAAAAAATTGACCGTGTGTCACATCCTGCTAGTGCGGAGGGGTTTGGTAAATATATATATATATATATATATAATATAATATATATATATATATACACATATACAATTTTTCTAAAGAATCAAATATTTTTCTGTTTCTGAAGAAATGCATAAATTAAATTTTATTCTCATTACTTGGACTTTTATTTTGTTGTCTTTAACAACACAAATATTTTTTCAGAGTAACAACATACGAAAAATCATATAGTCACAAAGGTGTTGTTTATTTCTTACTAGGCTCGTGGGTCCTTTTTTTAGAGAGAATAATGTCAAACTGTTCTAATGTAAATCACGTTCATGCACGCTGTTCGTTGCTACCCAAGACATGTCACGACGGAGCCCCAACAAACACATCCAACCCTTCTCAGGTCCAGTGAAAAAGAAGCCGAATTTTCTTTACTTCCATTTGTGGTCCTAGGTGTGGGGGCTTTCACATCCACTTCCACTCCTCCGCAAAAACTGGGACTTCCATTTTTATTTTTAACTCTAGTTCCGGGGTCATTGGTCGGTCACTGGCTGGCACTCATTGAGTGTTTACCCTTCCAAACTTTAACCTCTTTTTGTTGTTATTTCTTTTTCTTCTCTTTCTCTAGAAATCCGATTACTGTTTTCTTTTCAATCCCCAAATTCTCCGTAGACCATAATAATTACACTACACTTTTTAAGCTGACTCGATTATTGCAAACGATTTATTTTTTTAAATTATTTTATGGGAGGCTACTCACAGTTGCCAACTTGGAGAATTACAAAACAGATAAACATTGTGTGTATAAATAGCCAAGCTGGCAAGGCTTAGAATATGTAAGACCCCCCACCCACTCCAATGGGGTTTGGTTTGGTTTGTTGAATTTTACAGCATGTCAATCTTTGTTGGGTCATTTTATGCCAAAGACGTTTTGTTCTATTCATGCTTGGTGGGTATTCAAAAAAATTTTTTAAAGTCAATTTTTTAACACTCATTTTTTCCTATTTATTTAAGCCATAGATGGGACCCTAACAGGTACTACCATTCCAAATCAGAATGGACCTGGAATTAATAACAATGAAGGGGTACTCCACACTTCCCAGAGCTCCAAAATTGGAACTTCACCATCAAATGCAGTTAAATGTCATACCCAGAACACTAAGACCCTTAGCCACTGCCTTCTAGCACATATATGATAAAAAAGGTTGGGGGCTTGCCACAAGGGCAATAGGGTTGGGACAATCATATTGGTGCTAGGGCTTGATGTGACCATCTGAATGATTGAAGGTGGCCTCTCAGACCACCAAAGGGGTATCTTGGGCATAATACTAAACTACATTAGGTGGCATGTTTTCAGTTCTGGATCTCTGGGCAGTATAGAGGACTTCTTCATTGCCATTACTCCTAGGTCCACTCTGAATCAGAGTGGTAGTACCTGTTAGGGTCCTATCAATGGGTCAAATAAATCTGTTTGCAAATCATTTGTATGAGATACGATTACTTGATACCATAAAACAGTGTACAAAAAACTTATTTAAAAAAAATGTAAATATAAACGTACAATGTACATAATTACCAAACCTCCAGGCATCCCATTGGAGAGTAATAGTTAGCAAACTAGTCTCGCGGATCCACTACTACTGAATAGCGAATTCACTCCTCACTGGATGCTCCATACTTAAAACCTTGTGTCACATCGAGTTGGGTAAATTTATACCTAACCTCTAGATATAAAATAACCCCAGACTGGTTGACATGCCATAAAAATCAATCATAATTTTTAAAATAGGTACAAATACAGAATGGCGCACAAGAGATAATATCGTTAGAATCGCATTTTACGTATAAATAGCATTAAATGTCAGAAACTCCCTAGGTAAAGGGTTAGGGCTTTTCCCCTTTTCTTAGCATCTCAAATGTTTCGGGTATTTTCGAGAAATGTAATGCTTTTTTTTTTATATGTAATCGAATGATATTATCTCTTGCGTACTATTCTGCATTAGTATAAAAAATAAAGTCACTAATAATCTCACAGGGTTTTTTTTTGGTCGAAAATTAATTTCGTTATTCGCTGTATAAACAACGAGGGCGCTACTAACGTTTACACACCTGATTTCGTTATCAACAAAGCGAGAGTAGCATCCTTTATTTTACCGACATGTTCCGAAAAATCGCAATTGTTTATCTGTACTAATTAATAAAGGCCAAAGAATAGACGGGCCAAATTGTGTTTACTGTTTTGAGAGACGAGAGACAAATTTAACAAACAACATATGGAATGAGGAAAAACTTGATAAGGGAATTTACGTCTCACATCAAACAAACTTTTGAAATCGACAAAGTTTCGATTTTTTATTTATATTTCTATATGAATTAAGTAATAAAACTAAGTAACTTAATTTAAAAAAAAATAGGAAATACTATTAAAATAAAATATCAGAAATTTAAAAACAAACAAATGATATAAATAACAACAACCAAAAAACGAAGTGTGCGCAGTTTTCTTTCTTTCTAGGATTGCCAGATGGTAGTTTTTAAAAAAAAAAAGTTTGTTAACTTCTTTTAATCTTATATATATATATATATATATATAAATACTTTTAATAGGTAGGATATAATAAATTCTCTTATAAGATACACAGACACAATTAAATAAATACATTTTAAAAATTTTAAAGAGCATTTTATGTTCAAGGTCGAAGAAAAATCATGTGTTTTAAAATGTTTTTTAAAAGAATGTTGTACACGATATATTGTAACTCAACGATATGACCACATGATGAAATATATTTATCCAGCCTTGAAAAACGTCAACATATTTTTACTTTTTAATTTTTTTTTTATATATACAGTAAATTGATTTTTAAAAAATCCAAATCATTTTTTAATTTAAATTCAGAAAGCACAATTTTTATTTTAGACAGCAATCCAAAAGATTTTTTTTAAATAAACGGATACGGGGTAATAAATATTAGTATTAAATACTAATATTTATTCCTTATTTTTAAAAAAAAAATTTCAGCTTTATTTGTTATTTTCTATAGTAAACTGATTTTTAAAAATCCAAATCATTTTTTAAATTTAAATTCAGAAAACATTTTTAAAGCAAGCAAGATTAAAAGAAAAAAAACCCTAAAAACAAAACAAAAAAAAAACGGATACGGAGTAAAAAGTAATATTTATTTATTTTTTTTTATTTTTCAACTTTATGTGTTATTTCCTATACTATATGACCTACACTAAACTGATTTTTAAAAAATCCAAATCTTTTTATTAATTTAAATTTAGAAAACACATTTTTTAGACAAGCAAGAAAACGTTTTAAAAAATAAAGTGATACGGGGTAAAAAATAATGTTCATTCCTCCTTTTTTTCAGCTTTATTTGTTTAAAAAGATAAATAAAACATTCAAAATTAAATGGAGGGTGATTAAATAATAAAAAATAAAAACTTACCTCTTTGTTGATGACTGTAGCATGGCTAAGAGATCGTAGGGCAGATGTGATTTTTCTTCCAAGATCGGCTAACACCATTTTGGCAGTGATTAGGGTTGATTAATAAATCCAAAACAGATTGTGGGCAGATTTTAATTTGTCAGGAACTGGAAACGAATAAACTACAAATAAATATCTAAAAAGAAAGAAAGAAGAAAAAAAAAAATAAAAGAATCAACTAACTATTAAAAAAAACAGTAAAAAATTCGATAATATCTAGGAGTTACGTTTACGTATAGAAAAGTTTTCATTTTATTTTAAATGTAAAATGTGTTACTTCAAAAATAATACCAGTAAAAAAAAAAAAAAGGATCGACCTATTTATTTTCGTTAAAAAAATCCGTATCAACAATTCTGTATCTTCAAAATGGATCTAAAGAGAAGAGCGGAGATTGTTTTAACCTTAAAAGATGTTTATCACGAAAACTGGAACGGATTTGGAAGCCAAATTGAATGAGAAAAATGGAAATTACTTACTTGGAAGAGTTCAACAGGGATTCCTGTACTCAACCATGTATCGTCATCAAAAATACGGTGTAATATCACGTGACTAACACGGTGTCAGACATTAACAAGTCAACACTGGTTTAACAGGCCACCAAATGTACTTTTAGTTATTTACTAAGCTTAGCTTAGTTGTGACACAATTCCGGAAGTACGAGGCACCCAGTGAGAATCGAACTCAATGACAATTATCTGCTAACCCAGCTTGCTAACCATTACACTAAGTATAATTTAAAATTGAAATACCGGAGTTAAAAAAAAAAAAAAATGTTTGAAACAGACTCTGTTCATATCTATCTATCTATCTATCTATCTATCTATTTATCTATCTATCTATCTATCTATCTCAGTTTGTTCAAACGTTTCTGTCGATCTATCGCAGTTTGTTCATATCTATCTATCTATCTATCTCAGAGATAGATAGATAGATATGAACAAACTGCGATAGATGTTAAATGTCCAAGCAGGGACTCCCTGTGGCATGGTGGCTAACGTACTGGACAGCAACATTGTAGTAAGTGAATTCAATCTCCAGTCATGCTATTATGTTCACTTTCAGACTAATACTCTTGGGAAAGGCATGAACCTGTTCATCCTCCCGCTTTGGGTTAAATGATATTCCTACTGTTCTTCTACAAGGATGGCTTTGTGGAAGTACTCATGGAATAATGCTCATCATCATAAGAAATGGACACAGTGACCTGAGTTCAAATCCTGCATGAGGCTGCTAGCATTTCAGATAGTACATCCAACTATTCTCCCTCCAGTTATGGGTAAGTAGCAGGGCAGACTGGGTTCTTTAACCTTGGCATGTCAATTGATCTAGGTGAAGGAAAACTCTGAATTCAAACCAGTTATACTTTGCTTAAAAAATTGACCTTGTGTCACACCCTGTTTGTCTGGAGGGGTTGGTAAATACTTTCAAGGAAGGCTTAGGTATTAAATAACCCATGAAAGTTGATATGCCATTAAACAAAGAAACCCAACCAAACCTATCTCTGTTTGTTCACATCTATCTATCTAATCACAGTTTGTTCACATCTATCTATCTATCTTTCTCATTTTTTTTTTACATCTATCTATCTATCTGTTAAGAAATTTGAAAAAACAAGTGTTCCAAAAATAAGATGAATTTATTTATTGATGCTTAAACGTTTCGGTTTCTTTAAACCTTAATTAGGATGGATTATGGGGTGAAGAAATTGATGGATGTTTTATAGATGACAGGAGATAAAAAAAAATCTTTATAAAAATTTTTTGTTGTGTAACTGTATTTGTTCGCTGAACAACAAAAAAATTAGTCGAATTTTAACAATTTATTAACGAGCAAATAAAACAATGAGTAACAATATAAAGCCCTTCCTGTGTATAAAGTTGAATTTGAGGGACTTACTGGCATGCTGGAGAAGATATCTGGTATCTTAAGGTGATTTCTTGGAGAGGATTTAAAGTCGATGCCTCATCGGATCTGGTCTGGGGTCTCTTCTGGTGAATTTTGGTATTTTGCGCCAAAACTTCTGGGCTCATCACGTGATTGGTATATCCACACAAAGGAATTACCATTTTACTGACCCAACAACTCAATTCTTGTACATAGAACATGGTGCACATTTCATCTGTTTGGAACACGTTTGTGTATTGATATAACATTCCTGTTAAACAGGGTGGTCCATAAAAGACTGACACATAAAGATATTTGGACCAAGTCACTAATAGGCACCCTAGTCAAGATCAGTTTTGAAAGGAACTGAATTTTGCTTTTCACCGGTTGTTAGTAAACAAAATCAACAGTCGATAAAAACCAAAGACACGTTTTTATACTAAAATAGTTTTTGATTTTAATAAAAAGAATTCGTTATTTCATGTTGTTGTTAGCATATGTGAAAAAATTAATTTTGCACTAAAGATAAACTAATATTGTTATTTAAAAAAAATAAAACTTAAAACGAAAGACATGTTTATTTATTTTCCATGTGCCTCAATGGATAGTTAATAAAAAAGATTTTGCTATCAAATTTTAATTCTAAAATATTCTAAAATTCTGAAATAAGGTTTGGGTTAGGGTTAGGGGTTATCATTATGGTTAGGGTTAGGGGTTAGGGTTAGAGTTAGAAGTTTTTATTATAACCTTATAATATACTTTTTATGGTAGGCCACATACTATAAGAGAGACATGATTTCGTAGGCCACATTCAAAAGGTAGACCATATACTATAATGGTACCAAAAACATGTGTCTTTGATATAAAAACGTTTATAGTTTTATGATTAAAAAGAATTGCTACTGAAGTAACAACTTCAACATGAAATAACTAAAAAAAAAAGTGCGTCTAAAAATCGTCTGTTAACAAACAACTGGAATTTGATGGTGAAAAGCAAAATATGTCCTTTTGAATCTAGGTCTTGGCTAGGGTGCTTATTAGTTACTTGGTCCAGATATTTAATCATTTAGAAAACACAGTTTTTTTTTCTTTTTAAAGGAGGCATCTCCACACTCGATGTTAAGCCTCTAAAGCCAGGAGAACACTTCACATATCTAGGTAGTAATATCTCATCCACAGAAATTGATGTTAATGCACGAATAGGGAAGGCATGGTCTGCAATAAACAGATTATCAGTCATATGGAAATCCAATCTCGCTGACAAGTTAAAATGACAATTCTTCCAAGCTATGATTGTGTCAGTACTGCTGTATGGCTGCACCACTTGGACCCTAAAAAGGCGCCTTGAGAATAAGCTGGATGGGAGCTGCACAAGTATGGTGAGTGCTATCTTGAAAAAGTCGTGGAAACAACGCCTGACAAGGAAGCAGCTGTATGGCCACTTGCCCCCTATCTCACAGACCATCTGAGTGAGACGAACAAAGCATGCTGGACACTGATAGAGAAGCAAGTACGAACTCATAAGTGATGTTCTCCTGTGGAAACCCACACATGGACATACCAATGTGGGCTGTCCAGCAAGGACCTACATTGACCAGCTCTGCACGGATACTGGATGCTGTGCAGAGGACCTCTCGGGGACAATGAGTGATAGATAAGGTTGGCGAGAGATTGTCATGGATATCCGTGCTAATTGTGTGACATGAAGATTAAATGATGAATCATTTAATCTTTATGTCATAAAACATAGTCTGAGGAAATATATTTTTAGCCATTTGTGAAAAATAATATGCAGTTTTGGAGCTTTAGGGAGTATGGAGCCACTCCTTTATTGCCATTACCCTCAGGTCCAATTGTGCAAGTGCAGCACTCTCTATACTCACCAAACCTGTGACATTTTCTTCGAAATTGAAAACATAACCCAGCTTAAAAGAAAGGACACCTGATCCTAGTAATACCAGAAGAGAAGAAACCACTATCACCCGGCTACGCATCGGCCACACTAGATTAACCCACTCCTTCATTTTAAAAGAAGAACCTCCACCTAAATGTTCATGTGGAAACCGGTATACAATAAAACATATTCTGATTGAATGCACACACCTCTCCCACACTCGAAGAAAGTTCTACAATGTTGACAGCATGGACAAACTATCTGGAAAAATAGATCCCAAGAGCATATTAAACTTTTTGAAAAGAACCGGCCTCCTATTAAGCATGTAAGTTCATAGACCTACAAAAATCACCCACACACTCTCTTGATGTTCAAATCCTCAACAGGAAACTTGATTTTGAAAAAATAACTAAACCCCTATCATTATACCTAATTACCAATAGAAGCAAGATCTGGAATGATATGCAGGTGGCTGCACACATAGCAGCTGTACCTTACAAAGAAATAAAACAAAATGTATTTGGCATAAAATGACCCAATGGGTTGACATGCCATAAAACCCAACCAACCAAACCAAACCAATCAAAATTGAAAATTAATCTCAAGAGAAAGATTTGAGGACATGGAGGCCATAAAAACAGCAGCCTCACGCCATAGCAAAAGGGGATTTTCAAAGATGCTTCGACCAGTGGAAAACTCACAGGAATAAGTTTGTTGAATGTCAAAGGGACATTTTGTTATTTTTCTGAATAATTCGACACAATGCGTAGTGGATATAGCTGTTGAGTTAATACAGTTCTAAGTGACAGCTATCTCTAGGCTGCAAGTTCAATCCTGGTCAAGGGCGACCGTAGCATAGAATAATTAACACAGGTTAACAGTGATATAATGGAATGACCCATCTCCCCTGTACCTGAACAGTGGCGATGGTTCTAAACCACTATTTAAGAACACACAGATTACTCTGTGCAGAATTTACCTGAAGTACTTAGACGATGGACTCTCCTCCTAATACTCACGTGACCTTACTATATATCAAACAGTTATACCCAGTCATAGTTAACGGAATGAGAACAGTCTACCTCCATGGATTGAATAAAGGGTTAGGTCCGAAGTTCTGTGAAGGCTCCCGATTACAAGAAGAACATCCCCTAGTTTGAAGAGAAGGTTTCCAAATTCAAGGAGTGGATTCCCAAATCCGATGAGAAATACCTGAAGAAGGATGGAGGGCATATCGGCCGAAACATTGCGCAGATAACAATAAAGATGAGGACAACAGTCCGAATAATACAAATAATACGGACATTTTGTTCGTTGCTAATTTCTGTCTTGTTAAATAGAGCTTCAGTCTTGATACTTTTTTGACATAACTCATATGTATACTTTCTCTCTATGTGAAGGAATTTATTGTACCTGTAATTAACTGGGGGTTAAGTAGCGTGTTAGTTGTGATTGCCAGTTTTGAAAGGAAAGACAGGTAAAGGGAACGTGACCTTGGAAGTAATGAAGAAGTAGTTGATTGACTTTAAAAAGAAGTATCTCTACATTTAAAAAAATTTTTTTTTTTACAAAATATCCATTTCATACATAAATCCATTCAATCGATGCATAGATACACAATGTCATAAAATATCTAATATCTATCTTTGATAAGTATTAGTGATAAGTAATAATGATAAGTATTATTGATTTACTGAATAAAAGATATGAATGAATAATCTATCATAAAAATAGATAAAAGTAATCTCTATATATAAAAGAGAAATTCTGTATGTCTGTCAGTCTGTATGTTTGTTTGTACAATGACCAAACTCACATCCTTTTATAAAGCAATATTGGTGAAGACCAGCAAAGACCAAAGTTCAATAAAATTCACACCCTATTTTTGTCTGAGAGGGTGTTAAAAAATTTGGACCATATTACCTTTAGGCACCCCTTTTTGATCTCGATTAAGAAAGGACATGTTTTTCATTTACACCGTCAGTATCTGGTTGTTTGTTAGGGGTTAGGGTTAGGGGTTAGGGTTAGGGGTTAGTTTTATAATTTAAAAAAAAATCTAAAAATTGTCTGTTAAAACAACCGGATATTGATGGTGTAAATGAAAAACATGTCCTTTCTTAATCGAGATCAAAAAGGGGTGCCTAAAGGTCATATGGTCCCAGAAATCAAATGACAAAAGTAAGCAATCTGAGCATAAGATCAGTGCAGATATAAAGCAAAAATAGAAATAATGAAAATGATAATTTTAAACCACCGCCCTGTCGGCTGGGGCGTTAGAATGCACCGACTGCACCTCTGCAGAGGGATAAGACTCCCCCAATGGGGCCACCTGTTGGCCGTGGGTGGAGACCCGTGATGCTTAAGGATAGAGCCCAGGTGGATGAGCAGTTCATGACATGCAATACTCCACTTTGGCCCTATCTTGGGCTAGACGGGCGGTCGGAGAAGCCCCCTCCGATCAATTGGCTGGTCACGTCAAGCCCTAGCACCTATATGATTTTCCCAACCCTATTGCCCTTATGGCAAGCCCCAACCCCTTTTTATCATATGGGTGCTAGAAGGCGGTGGCTGCGGGTCTACATGTCCTGGGAATGATGTTAAACTCTATCTGATGGTGAGGTTCCAGTTTTGGAGGTTTGGGGAATGTGGAGCACCCCTTCATCACCATTGCTCCCTGGTCCACTCTGACCCGGAGTGGTAATACCTGTTAGGGTCCCATCTATGGGTTAAATAGAACAAATGTATTTATAAAAAATTGTATTATCCATTAAGAATTGATTTATTTCAAAACTTTATCGGCATTAAATGACCCACTGAGGTTGATATGACGTAAAACAAAACAAACAAACAAACAAACAAACAATTTTAAACCAATCAAAGGCCTTCCCACTCAAATAGAAGTTTTCAAAAAGACCGAATTTGGAGCCTATGTTTGGATATATAAAAGGATGGTTTTTTGAGTTGAATTTCAGAGACTGACACATGCTTGACGAATCCACATCACTGATTTTAAAACTATTTGCCTGCCGCTGAAGGTACAAACTTATCTTACCCTCTCTCTAAAATTCCACTGCTGATATAGATGCAATACTCTTTCTTACCCTTTCTTACCCTTTCTTCCACTACATTACTGAATTTATTTGTTTTAATACATGGATTAATCGTTAAATTTATGAGTTGTTTGTTTTTCTGTTTTTATCCATGTAACCTTATTGTGTATTTGTTGTAATTACTAATATCTATCTATCTATCTATCTATCTATATATTATATATATATATATATATATATATATTTATAATATAAAGAGTTTTGAAGGCAATTTACAATGCAATATGTGTTGAAAATTATATTCATTTTAATTCTAAATATTTTCGGAAATAAAATTCCATCATCAGAGTTATTAAAAAAAAAATCTTTATATTACACATACGCACAATGCTTCAAACATACTATAAAAAAAACCTTTATTTCACTATGCCTGAGCGAGGCTAAATTTATAGTAAAAATTAAAAGAATTACGAACAATCTCCATGAATGCAGGAGCAGCCAAACCGACTTAACATCACAGAAATAACCGATTTAACATCACGGAAGTAACTGAAAAAGAAAAAAATTTTTCAAATATATGGCGTTCCTCAACTTCTTAAAACAACAGATGATTACACCATCACCGTGGGATAAGTACTATAAAAAAAACACCTAGTACTTTTAATAACTCTGATGATGGAATTTTATTTCCGAAAATATTTAGAATTAAAATAAATATAATTTTCAACACATATTGCATTGTAAATTGTCTTCAAAAATCTTTATATTACACATATGCACAATGCTTCAAACATACTATAATATATATTTATCTATATCTATATCTATATCTATATCTATATCTATCTATCTATCTATCTGTCATGGGTTGCCCAGATTAGAATTCCTGTAGGAGTTGTGCCCCTTACACCATTTTATTTCCTTCTCATATGGTTCACTCCCTCCGCTGCTATCTTGCTACCAGAAGGACGATCTTCCGGCTACCCAGCATTCCCTGTGAGTAAGCGGGACTTTTAATTCCTTTCCCAAACTGCTCGCCTATCGAGTAGACGTGACTCGCCTCCCTCGTGTTCTTCTCTCAGAACAGGTAAAACTAAACTCCCTCTTGGCCTATCTCCTCTTATCATTACTTATTAGACCTTTCTCGTTGCCTGCCGTATCACCTTTTCTATTATGTTTTATCACTTAAAGACTTGGTGTACTTTATTTAATTGGCAATACTGTCTCGGTCTGTAATTTACGTTTCTGCGTTAAGAGTTACGTCCCTTAGACCAACTGTGTATTTTTTCTAAACGGGACTATTCTTGCATTTTCACCGCCCTTTTCCGGCTACTATTATTCAGCGGTAAATTCAAGGCCTTATCCACACGCGTTCAATTCATTTTCTGTGTTCTTCCTTAAAGAGAACAGGTACGTCACTTGACTCTCAGTAACCTTCTTATTAAATTTTGTAATAGACTTTTACCTTGTGTATCTGACTATATTATTTGACGTTTCGCTGAACCTTGTACACTAAGAAAGATTTTGTAATGTTCACTCCCTTGTCCCCGATTACTTTCTCTCATAGACTCTGCCTCCCTCGTTTGTACCTTTCTTAACTTCTAAGCCTGTTTGGTGGTGTTATCGTATGTCATTATTATTTCACTGTCTTTATCTATGAACTGCCTCAGTTTTTCTATTAACACCCATCCATTGCTTTCTTCAGACATTGTTGTGGCTTGTTGTATAAACCTATTTTCTTTCCTATTTCAGTTTTTTACACTTTCTAGTGAAAGGAATAAAGAGATTACCTTATGCACGGTGTTTGTTATTCTATGCCAGAGGGAGTTAGACTACGTGAGACGAAAAGTCGTTCATACACTTTGGAAAAGATATGAGCGACGAAGTAGGACTCGGGATAAATACTGTATCCCCTTTTTGCTCCATGACATATTCCCATGTAAGGACTCTGTGCTTGCTACCCTTTGACTGCCTTCCATTTTTGTCCCATTTGTCATCTCCTTCCCAGCTGTTCGCCACCGCCTCCTAAACCATACTGCCCCGTATATTTACGGAACTGCTAGCTTCTTACCCCCAACTCGTTAGCTATCCTTCCACTGTTCTCCAGTCCATGATTCTCATCTTTGTGCCTGTTGAACCCCCCTGTATTGTTGCATTGTGACTGTATATTTGTTCTTTTCATGTTTCAGTATCTTACCCTTTCTTTTGGACAGAATAAAACGAAATTACTCTACCCACGGTTTTGTTATTCTTTGCTTGAAAGAGTTTAACTACATGTTACGAAAAGCGACGTATGCACCTTGGATAGGACATTCACTGTGAAGTAGAAGGCACAATACTATCTATCTCTCTCTCTCTCTCTCTAATATATATATATATATATATATATATATATATACAATACTTCACTGAAGACACTGTAAGGCTTGATAATAGATAATACCTAATAATAACTATTTTGATCGTATCATGATCTTCTAGAAATAATACAATCCTGCTATCTATGGGGTTGTAAGAGGTTTCTGTGTTTTAAGGTTTAAATTAGCTGGATAATCTGGGTGCGTATTCCTTGTGTTTTTGCTTTAACCCCATCTCATTTGGTGGTCGCGCTGAAAAGGAAGGAATTCAAGGAACAAAAAAGAAAGAGACACAGGCAGAAAGTGGTTTTATGACTTAGGCTTTATTGACTGGTCATACTCGCCTGAATATCTCCCTGGCTAGTAGAAGTGACCAGACCCAGTTATGGCCTAAACTCATATGGCCGAGACATTAACTTGGGGGTTGGAAGTCGGTCCCCCCCTCTCGCACATGCGTAGAGGACTCCTCCAGTGAAGGCACATGGGAGTTTATTGCTCTTTTCCACTTTAATTCTATTAAAACGGAGTGACCAAATTAACATGATTCTACACATAGGCTCGAGATGAACTTCCGTTTGGAAAACAAGAATTCCTAAACATTAAAGAAAATAAATTTGTAAATAAAATTCATATTTTCGTCCCATCGAAAACGCTCCCCCCCAAAAAAAATAAAAAAGGCTTGTGTGATCCGATTTTCGGATCACACAGGCCTATATAAATCGACTTTGAAGAACCGACAACTCAGACATCACCAGCAACAGCAGCAGAGCACATCACAGGTGGCCGACTTACATCCTCACCTACCTCTACCCAAAATCTGACCGACCGGCAGTCAACAGACGAACAATTCCACATCATTCAGCGATACCAAAATATGCCAACTATCATACACAATACAACCAGCTATCGACTTCAGAATACCAAAACACAAATTTCTGCCTACATCACTATCCCACTACAACATTACCATGGCCACCGGACCCTTCACTGACTTTATTATTCACTTTACAACTATCACCAAAATCAGACTTTCTCTCTTAAATTCACTTTCAGCTTTTCGTTGCTTTTCATGTTCCTTTTTCCAATACATTTGTTGAAACTTAAAATCTGTGTTTGTTTTTCCTTGCCACCATACACTTGCTACTAACCCTGTTTATCACATATTTTATTTTTATTTTATATGAATGATTTTAAAAAAACCCTTTCATATGAAGAAAGACTTAGGAACATTGACTTACCAAGTTTGGTTTATTGACATACAAGAGGGGATTGAAGTCTACAAATATACACATGGTTTTTATTCAACAAACTTTGACCTCACTGACTCAATGTTGCAGTCCAGTATAATAATAATGCAATTTATTGTGTACAGTGCTCAGGTGCACCACAACTCATCAAAGTCTCTAGTACACAGAATAATGTATTAGTGTCAGGAACATGAACAGTTTACAGTAATAATATACATGTATGTGTGCACGTGTGTGCATATGTGTGTAGAGAGGGGTATCAGGTATAGTGTTGGTGGACTACAGGAAGCATGGAGGCTTTGAAAGATGTAATGTTTCGGCAGCCTACAACAGATGCGGGCAGCTTATTCCATGCCTTGGCAATTCTGAGCGTGAAAAAATGTTTCCAAAAGTCATGTGAGCAATGCTGTTTTCTGACTATGTAGGCATGCCCACTAAACATTGCTCAAAATATCAATACCAGGGGTCATAAATTAAAACTCTTTAAAAATTTTGTAAAGCAAATGCGAGACAAAATTATTTTAGTAACAGAGTGGTGAATACGTAGAATAAACTACCATCATCAATAGTGAATGCCCCATCTGTAAACTTTTTTAAGGCAATGTTAGGTAATCTGTGGAAAGATTATAAATATTCTGTGGAATTAAGATGAATGTTTATAAGGAACAGCTGACAAGTCTCAGACCTAATATACTAGCTGAAAAGATATTATTATATTATTATTATTACATATCTTTGGTTTAGAAGAAAATTAACATTTTATCAAAAGTTATTAGGTGTGTATTCATTTTATGAGCAATACTGTAATACTTAATAATATATTTGGCCTTTCTGAGGCAGAAGAATACATCAATTGTACCTCTGCAGAGGGGGGAAATCCCATCAATGGGGACACCTGTTGGTTGTGGGTGGTGAGCCATGTTTCTTAAGGGTGGAATTCTGGTGGCTGAGCAGCCCATGACATGCAACACTCCACTTTAGTGTTTTCTTAAGCTAGATGGGCAGTTGGAGAAGTCCCCTCTGATCAATTGGCTGGTCAAAACCCCTAGCACCTATATGATTGTTCCAACCCTTTTGCTCATATGGCAACCTTTTTTATCATATATGTGCTAGAAAGTGGTGGCTGAGAGTCTTAGAGTCCTGGGTATGATGTTAAACTGCATCTAGTGGTGAGGTTCCAATTCAATGTATAACGGGTCTCCTGAAGAAGGCCGGAGAGCACATTGGCTGAAAAATGTGTATATAACAATAAAGATGAGGACAATAGTCCGATAAATAATGATTTTTCAGAAAAAGTAGTCAAAGAAACTAAACAGCTGAACAGAAGGTTAATACAACTACAACAAGAAGCTTAACAGTTCTAATAAGAATGTTCTCTGGGGGGCACAGTTAAGTCCGACGCTTTTACTCTCCCAACTGACCAAGTGTTCAGTCTGAAAAATTCTCTCCCAGCAATGCTGCACTCTTTTCAACACTATCAAAATATCTTTTCTCTCGTCCACTCGTAACAACAGCCAAAATGCTACTGCAAGCTTTCCTTCCAGGTTTTTGAGGGCTGGTCATTATATACACAATTACAGTGTTCATCCGGGCTCCTTACTCTGACTTGCCCATGCAGTACATGCGACATTAATCAGCACGCGTCAATCCTTCACATCCGGGCCACTCAGGACGGTGGCCACGGAAGTCGGAACCCGCTAAGGAGTGTGTAATAATTCACCTGCGTCAGGCCACGACTCACGATCAGGAGGCTGTGAGTTCAATCTCCCCACTTGCCTCTGATCTCATTCTGCATGCCAAACACAGTCGTGCATGCTTTGAACCACTACATTCGTGGTTTCTAACGCCACAACTGTCTAACTGAACTAAACTAACATAGCAGCGGCACCTAACAACAAATGACCCTCACAACTACAATGACTTGGCAAGAAACTCCTTACCGAAAAAGACATGTGTTTATGAAATTTGGGACCATATTACCTTTAGGCACCCCTTTTTGATCTCGATTAAGAAAGGACATGTTTTTCATTTACACCATCAATATCCGGTTGTTTGTTAGGGGTTAGGATTAGGGGTTAGGGTTAGGGGTTAGGGTTAGGGGTTAGTTTTATGATTTAAAAAAAAACTCTAAAAATCGTCTGTTAAAACAACCGGATATTGACTGTGTAAATGAAAAACATGTCCTTTCTTAATTGAGATCAAAAAGGGGTGCCTAAAGGTCATATGGTCCAAAATTAGTTACTTATATATATATATATATATACAAGACTTACGACCACTAAAAGGCATAAGTTTTAGCAACCTTTTGCATGATAAAACCTTCTTCGAAATATAAAAAACTTGTCTTTGTCTTACTCCTTTCTTATTGGTATATTTGGGATACTGTGAATTTCCCATAACAACAGACTTTGATGCAACAAAAAGCATCTAATGTACAAAGCATAAAGATGTACAATGGTAGACAAGAATATAAGAGAATGGTAGTATTCCCAGTTCAATGTATCCAAGAGTTAGTTTAGTTGGGGTGGATTTAGGTGTTGGATGTAAGGTTCCTATATTAAGGTTGGAAGGTTTAAAGTAACCTTGAGGTACATGACTGTACATAAAAACATTCTGACAAAGGTGTAAAACGATAACAATATTTATTCCGTAAGTGACGGAGATACATTTAAGACAAAGATATAGAAAACAGATACATAACACTCTATAAGAGGAAATAGGTGTATGACTTGTGTCGTAGGGAATGTCACTTACTGGTAGCTGGTTGGGAGGCAAAGCCCACCCCACCTAAGGGTTAGAGGCGTCAAGCGCCTAGACCATGTTTACTCATTGCCGGCCTGAGAGAAAAGAGACAAGACTCTACAGAAACTCTACAACCACAGCGACCAGAATACCCTGGTTAGTGCCACTTCTCCAACGAACAGTATTTCACCTCACAGATAAGTCTTGTAGCAAATGCCATTAAAATTTGCAACATATTCTTGTACTATTTGTCAATACATGTATTAAACTTCCATTGTGTGTTTGTCTTCTTTCGTCTGAACAATTTGCCTACAACTGGGAGATTTAAGAGGCTCCCATCCACCTCTTAAACCCGTAATTCCTTTTAGATGCACCTTCTTGGGCTTGTAGCGATATGAAGCAGAATGTCTACTATAAGAACATTACTTAACTCAGATAAGTCTTGTAGCAAATACCAATAAAATTTGCAACAAGTTCTTGTATTATTTGTCAATACATGTATTAAATTTCCATTGTGTGTTTGTCTTCTTTCGTCTGAACAATTTGCCTACAACTGGGAGATTTAAGAGCCCCCCCCCCTTAAACCTGTAATTCCTCTTAGATGCACCTTCTTGGGCTTGTAGCGATATAAAGCAGAATGTCTTACCTTGTCTTGTAAAGGTGCCATCGTGTAGAATGGTTAAAGTTAAATTCAGGCCCTTTTAGGTCCTGCTTTTATGAGAGTCCTTACATGATCACAAATAAGGCCATGATTGGTCAATTTGACCACAGGCGCATGTGTCCCCTAAGAAATTTCAACACTTGTACTTTTTTGCATTACTTTTTAAAGTTGCTGTTTGGATGGTCATTTCTCCATTAAGAGTATTTACGGGTTTCGAAGGAGCTCTTATTCTCCATAGTTGTAGGCAATTGTCAGACAAAGAAGGAACAAACATGAAAGTAAATGCAGACACTTGTATTGACAAAAATTACATGTTTTTGCAAATTTTATTGGTATTTGCTACCAGACTTATCTGTGAGTTGAGCAGAGTTCTTGGAGTAAAGGTAATAACAGGGGTATTCTGTTCGTCAGTAGGAAATGTTGATAAGACGCTGTCTCGGTAGTTTCTCGTCCTTCAGTAAGTGTGCTATTGTACCCGCCTTTTAACGTATGCTGATACAATGCCTTAGAAGTGAGCAGGTTGTAGAGTTCTGTGATAAGAGGGCCCTGTTTTGGGCTTGGTGATGAGAGCTTTTAGTTTTTACATCTCTCCTCCAGTACTGCTATGCGATAAGTGGGCCCTGTTTTTGGGCTAAGTGATGAGAGCGTTTATTTTTACATCTCTTGTTGGTAACGGCTCCCTGATAAGTGAAGTTTTTGGTTTTGGCGCTAACATACGATGTTGGCGATTCGCCCCCTTGTGGCAGGGGGAGATAATAAACTATGGAATTTCCAATACCATTGTCACATACTAATCTCTAGGTATTATCGGAAAAACTATAGATAAATTATCTACCCCTGGCACCAGACGGCGAGTTGCCAATATACGATATTAGCACCTAAATTAAATTCTATGACGAAAGTCCCTTATCGTGTTGGGCAGTCAACCAGTGAGTCGTGTTTTCAAGTGCTCCCTTTACCTTCTTCACCCTCAGCAAGATGAGTCTGGCAGCAAGCACCATCAAGTTTGCAACCTTTATGAATATATGTGTTTTTGTTTCATGCATGAACGTACTTCTACCGGAGATTAGGATAGTAGCAGGAAATGATAATGACGAGCAGGCAAAAGAGGAAGGAAGACCAAAACACGTGTTGATGGTTTTACAACTTTTATTCAACTCCCCGTGACCCCAAGTCATGTACACGAAACAAGGGGCATAACCCTTTATTTCCTTCTTATCGGTAATTGCTTACTGATATAACATTTTTTATCTTCAATTGTTGTCCCTGTCTTCTTCATCCAAATTAACTGCTTGTAGCCTGGGAAATTATATGAGTCCCGCGAATCTTCATAGTATGTCCAAAAATGTGAGTTAAGAGGAGTAGATAATGTCATCAGACTTTGAAATAGTGATAATGGAAAAAAAATTATGTGTCAATTTTATACAGCATAATTACACTGTGTAGCACCAAAAAAACGTAAGAAATAGTAACAACACAATAAAGACACACGTACTGAAACAGATGTGGATGAGAGAAATGAACACATCCGGGTATTTTGAAGTCAAAAGGGGAAAAAAAACATTTTTTTTCTTTAAGCATCAGTAATCTACTGTAAATGAAAAAGAACAAAAGTAAGTCATAATTTTTTAAAAATATAAAAATCTCTGAAAATATGTTGTACAATTTTGCACATTTTTATTCATACATTTTTAGATAGATTAAATAAATTTTTATTCGTATTATCTACGTTATTTGGACTATTGTCCTCATCTTCATTGTTATCTGTACAACGTTTCGGCCAATATGCACTCCTGCCTTCTTCAGGTATTTCTTGTCGGACTCGGGAATCTTCATGGACTCGGGAACCTTCTTTTCAGACTCGGGAACTTTCTTGTCGTAATCGGGAATCTTCTTGTCGTAATCGGGAGCCATCATGGAACTTTGAACCTAACCCTTTATTCAGTACACGGGGGTATCCTGTTCTCATTCCACTAACCATAGCTGAGGTAGAGGCGTTAAGCTGTGTTAATTATTATTCTATGTTACTGCTGCCCTTGATCAGGATTGAACCTGCAATCTAGAGATAACTGTCACTTAGAACTGTCTTAACCTTCCCGAGTCTGACAAGAAATACTTGAAGAAGGCCAGAAGGCATATCAGCCAAAATATTGTATAGATAACAATGAAGATGAGAACAATAGTCCGAATAACGTAGATAATACTAATCATCAAGCCTCATCTCAAACATTCAGAGAAATGGTGACACGAGTTCAAATTCTGCATCCTAATGATTTTTAGATCTTATCTCAAACATATTTATTTAACCCATAGATGGGACCCTAACAGTTACTACCATTCAGGGTCAGAGTTAATATCCTTGGGAAAGGTACGCATCCAACTATTTCGTACCAAAAATATTGCTTACAGCAACCTATTTTGCAAATGTTTAAAATTCACTAATAAACTTTCAAGTGAATAAAAATAGGTCAATTTAATCAGAGAAAATACTTTTTTTTGCATCAATTCAAAGAAAAATATTGTTTTTAAAACTACGAAAAGAGAAAACACACAACAAATATTATTTTTTGAGTTTTTTGAGTTTAAAAAACAAAAACTTAAAAATTTTCAAGTATCTTTTTTCGGATGTTGACTTTTTTTTTTTCAAAATTTTTTTAATAGGATCTTTTAGATTTGATCTTTATAGAAACGTAAAAATTAGTCTTGAATTCTTTTTTATTCAAATGACTAAAGATTGAAAAACCTCTACAATGTTAATTGATAAAAAAACATATCTTTGAAAAGATTTTTTTTATATAAAATAAGCTATTCCTTATAAATTTAAGTCCTTAATGAATAAAGTGCTAAAAATTTAATTAAAATTGAACAATTCCCTAATTTTTGGTAATTGTTTTAAAATTAAAAAAAATTGAAATTTTTTAATTATTTCCCTTTGGTTAATTTGGACATACCTACTAATCACCTTTTGTTTTTTACTAGCTGTTACTATGAGTAAGTGGTACACCGCCCAAAAATTTCTCATCCACTTTTAGTGCTAATACTCCAGTCGTACTCGGTATTTTTCACTCTTAATGGCGGACTTCAAAATACTAAATTTTAATTGATTCTAATTAGTAAGTTCTTGAGTAAGACAATTTATTGATTAGAACCTCGATAGTCTCGTACAAAAATACCAATTAAATGATCAATGAATGAATGAATTAGTTGTGTCGGTGAGTGACTACTCGGACAGATTCGTAAATATGGACATTTATTTTACGATTAAGTATTTTGCTTAACACCGATTATAAGTCTGTGTGGGTTATTTCCCCTTTATCAACTTCCGGCTACAGAACATGGCGGTAAAATGAAAATTGACTAATCGCATCGCATGTCGCTTTTATTTCTGTTTCACCTAACATCTGGGGTGAAACGAAAATTAATGGAGGGAAACAGAAACGAAATCTCCCGGAAAATATTGCAGGCACAATAAGCAACAAAAATGAAGCTGGAAATATATAATCAAATCATTCTGAAACTGAAAGGCGTAAACGTACGCGATGAACTCGAGGAAATTAGCACCCATTTTCCGGGAGTCACTGTGGATACTCTTGGGAGTATTTACTCCCAGGAGGTCCAAAAAAAGATGAGACGGACCCATCATTACCATTACAGTCCGAACAGGATAACAATGTACTACGAACAGTTTTTGGAAGCTAAAGAAAGACAAGAGTCGCACATATTGATTCGGATGGCGAGGGAAGCCGATTTTTCCCCGTCGCAACTAGCACGGATCGTCCTGGAAAAATACATTAGTATTACCGAAGACATGGCCCACGTACCCAAGTGTCGGATATCTCACTTGATAAAGGAACCGTTTTTAATCGACGATGACGTCTTGTCTAACGAAGTCTTGGAGTGTAGCGCTGTTGACGATTGCTACGGTCCTTTCGCAGACTGTATCAAACACGCTATCGGTCACGAATATGAATTTCATCTAAAGAAAACATTGGACACTCTTGGATTGCCGTATATCGGTGAGGAGGATATGCGAGAAAAAGGTTATGATAAGACCCCTGATATTAAATTAGAGATACCAATCGCCGTGGACGGTTTTATAGTGAACTGGATCGAGAGCAAAGCTTCGTTTGGCGACGAGTTCAATCACGGTATATATCTTCGCGAACAGTACTGGAGTTACTGGAACCGATTTGGTGCAGGGATGGTTATTTACTGGTTTGGTTTTATTGATGAACTGGATGTGAATAAGGAAAAGGGGATCATTCTCCGCGATGCGTTTCCTTCGGATTTTGTAAATTTTGATCCATCGCAATGTTAACAATAACAACAACAAAAAGATCAAGGGACCTTAGTGACGGAAAAAAACAAAACAATAACAACAAAAAACTACATACGTTGTTTTTTTTGTTTTTTGTTGTTTTTTTTTCATTTTTTTGGCTACGTGTTTATTTACCTTCTCGTCGCAACTATTACACATTTCGTTAAAGATTTTTAAATATAAAACGTTCTGAATTTTAATTTCTCATTTAAAGATTTTCCCAGTTTTTTTTTTTTTCAGTGGCGTAGAATGCTTGTTTTGTTAACGCTGTGTTCGTTCAAGGAAACTTTTTAATTTTTTTTTTTTTTACCATGACAACATCGCTTTTTGACGAACATCACGATCTTTTAGTCCTTTAGTGTGCAAAAACTGATAATAAATACATGCTAGATGAGGAATATGCCCCCACCTCGACTCTCTTTAAAACTCCCCTGTACCAAATTAACCTCCACCCCCACCCCAAAATCGTAGGCACTTGCGAACTGCACTTCACAGCACCCCCCACCCCCCAAAAAATCGTAGTCATATTCGAACTCGACAACTTGCTCTCTCTGTTTCTGTTCTTAGAACAGAAACAGAGAGGGCAGTATTCTAGCTGGTGACCATCAACAAACCCCGAAATAAATCAGCTGTTAATGCGTGTTTTGTTTGTAATGAATGTGTATGTATTGTATACTCTTACGACGCTACCTGCTTTGTGAGTTTGTGTGTGTGTGTGTGTGTGTGAGAGAGAGAGAGAGATGAAATTATATCATACATTTCGTGTATATGTATACAAATATAGCACAAGGCCTAAAAAATGGGAGGGGATCATTATCCTGTCATTAACTTAAATAATTCCAATTACTGACTTAAACATAGTAAGTAAAATATTCCTTTTACTGTAAAGTCAGGAAATCGTTCAAAAGCACACCAATCGCTCTATAAAATTCTAACCTAAGGGACCAGTGGGATGAATGGCAATTTTATTTGCAAAAAAGAAAGTAAAATGAACTATTTACAAATGAAAGATGATTACCACTACTATTACTACTACTACTACTACTACTACTACTAAACTTGTTAATCGGTCGAAAAAAAAATGCGAGAAGTGTGGAAAATAAAATAAAAAACACTTTCACATAGTACTACTACTGCTATTCTACGAGGGTGGCTTTGGCATTAAATAACACACGAAGGTTTAATATTCCATAAAAAAAACCCAAACCAAACCATCTCCGTTTGTCGATTCTATTGGCGTAGTAATTAAATGTTGCTGTTGTAAATGTTATACATCTTACATAGCGTCTTGTTTACATAATCATACATTGGTATTTCATTGTGAGATTAAATCTCAATTTAGCATTCTTAAAATTTAAAATTCTGTTAGTATTTTGAGGAATGAAAAATATGTCAAGTATATAAATGCCCGTAATTTTCACCTTTAGTTGTTAAAATTTCTAGCAAATAAGGCAATTAGAGTAACCTCCCTGGTAATTAGGAACTTTTGTTTAGTAAATTAGGGTGTCCCAGAAAAAAACAGAACCCACACATTTTGTAATAAAACTGTTAATTTTGCCATTAAACAAATAAATTAGGGGTTGGGGCTTAGGGTTAGGGTTGGGGTTTAGGCTTAGTTTAATGGGAAAATATATAAATAATTTGGGTTCTGTTTTTTCTGGGTCACCCTGTACAGGCTGACTCAGAAAAAACAGAGCCCAAATTATTTATATATTTTACAGGCTGACCCAGAAAAAACGGAACCCAAGTTATTTATTTATTTTCCAATTAAACTAAGCCTAAACCCTAATTTATTTGTTTAATGGCAAAATTAACAGTTTTATTACAAAATTTGTGGGTTCTGTTTTTTTCTGGGACACCCTAATTTACTAAACAAAAGTTCATGATTACCAAATGAGGCAACTAAGCAAGTACCCAGTACTATTAGTATTTTTGTAATTTAACTATTGTTGTTCTTTTATACAATAACAAAATGAATAAAATAATTCTAATTAATTATTATTCTGATAACTCCATTGCAATATATTAGATTTCCATATGCCACAGTTGAATGAGTTGTCTATCTTTATTAAATTATAAAATCATTTGATTAGTTAAATTAAAAGTTAATAGAAAAAAAATGACATGATGATATGCATTTAAAAAATTAAAATAATTTATTATAAATTATTTTAATTTATTATATAGATCTATAAATAAATAATGTATATCATATCTATATATAGATAATAAATGTTATGCTTAAATAATAGGTATCAGGTACTTTCTAAAATATCACAATTTTTTCTTATACCCCCCTTCTCCACTTTCAATATACATGCCTGGTATCTAAACTTTTATCCCCTCTCGGTTAAAAAAATAGTTTTAAAGCACAAAAACAAAAAAAATAATGGTATTATGATTCAAGATAAATTTGATAAAATTTCATCTTTACTGTTTTAAAATGACCGCCTCTTCAGCTGTAGCTAAATAAACCTAAATATCATCATCATCATCATCATCATCATGTTGCACTAGCAGCATGGATATCCATGACAATCTCTTGCCAACCATTCCTATTATTCATTGCTTTTGGGAGGTCCTCTGAAGAGCATCCAGTATCTGCCCAGAGCTGGTCTATGTATGTCTTTGCTGGGTGGCCCACACTGGAGTGCTCATATGATGGTTTCCATTGGAGAACATCACTTATTAGTTCGTTCTTGCTTCCCCAGCAGTCCCCAGCATATCTTGTTTGTCTTACTTGGATGGCCATACTGTTACTTTCTTGTAGGGTGCTGTCTCCACAATTTGTTTAATATTGCGCGCTTTGTTAGGGTCCATGTGGTGCAGCCATACAGTAGCACTGATACAACTAAGAATTGTCGCTTTAACTTGTTAGTGAGATTGGACTTCCATATAACTGACAATCTGTCTATGGCAGACCATGCCTTCCCTAAACCTAAATCCTCATAAGTAAGTAAAAAAAATGAATTTAAAAAAATATGTTCTGTAAAATGATATCTTGTTTTGAAGTAGTGGCCATTTTAAAACTGGAAAGGTAGCAGTTGCCATAACTTTGTGATAGTAAATTCCAGAAGAAAAATGTAATGTAAATATATTATAATCCGGTGTGGTTAGACTTTCTTTATATATTTTTTTTATTTTTTAAATACAATATAGGAAAAGAAAACGTTTAAATCTTTTTCTTATTTTATGTTTTAATCATGTATAGTTAGACCATATGACCTTTAGGCACCCCTTTTCGATCTCCATTAAGAAAGGACATGTTTTTCATTTACATTGTCAATATTTGGCTGTTTTAACAGACGATTTTAAGATTTTTTTTTTTAAATTATAAATCCGGTGTGGTTAGACTTTCTTTACATTTTTTTTTTTTAATGTATTTAGGAAAAAAAACGTTTAAATCTTTTTCTTATTTTATGTTTTAATTATGTATAGTCGGACCATATGACCTTTAGGCACCCCTTTTCGATCTCGATTAAGAAAGGACATGTTTTTCATTTACATTGTCAATATTTGGTTGTTTTAACAGACGATCTTTAAAAAAAAATTATAAAACTAACCCCTAACAAACAATCGGATAGTGATGAATATGAAAAACATGTCCTTTATTAATCGAGATCAAAAAGGGGTGCCTAAAGGTAATATGATCCGTATAGTCTAAATTAATTTTTTTTCAG
This sequence comes from Doryteuthis pealeii, assembly GCA_023376005.1. Lineage (NCBI taxonomy): Eukaryota > Metazoa > Mollusca > Cephalopoda > Myopsida > Loliginidae > Doryteuthis > Doryteuthis pealeii. Next base: position 75,780,624 of record CM042168.1, read on the forward strand.
CCTTGCTTTTGACAGTCTCATGTTCTTATAATGTTCAAATAATAGTTCTGCCATATATTATTAAGAACTTTAAAAATATATCTATACATATATAAAGGCCATTTGTGTGTATATATGTCCGGATGAAACCGCGAAAAGAAAACAATTAACAACAAAGTAAATAAATATTCACATTCACTATCGTTAGAGCTTGCGTTTTGTGCAAAAATAATTAAGATTTTATTTATATTTGGGGAAAAAAATTTCTGACTTGCCACCAAGTCTTTTTTTTTACGTAGGGATTTTTATGGGGCATCCAGCGAAGGATCCAACTTGCGATTATTAGCAATAATGGATCAAGTCTACTCAGGTGATGCCAGGTAGCCGCTTCTAATATAAGATAAAAGAAAAAGCATTACAGTGTGTGGTATATTGACTTAAGACACTAGTTGGCTCCTAAGATGATGGCACTGTTAGTCAAAACAAATAACAAATCAAGACATTTTTTTCTCATTTATATTAATCTAAAGGGGGCAGGTTTAGTTCAGTTGGCAGAGCATCAACCTTAGAACCACGAGGTTCTTTGTTCAATACTGGCCCTTGCCAACTCAGTGCATGAGTGGTACAGCTTGTACTTGTGCGTGAAAGTGGGGAGCTGATGGTAGGTGTGGCACTCCACCTCAGATGATAAAATAATCTCCTTAGACTAGAGGTAGTGAAAAAGGGATCGACTCCCTCGCTGTCTGGCTGATACCGACATTATGCCACCTGACGACTTTACTTATATATATATTCAATCCTCTATTCCTTATATACATTAAATATCATCGGCTCTTGCTTTTCGTGCAAAAATTATGAAGATTTGATTTATATTCCGAGATAATTAAAATTAAAATATACATAGAAATAGTATTGAAATTCTAATTAAAAATGTCCAGCATTTGTCTGGCTGATACCGACATTAGGCCGCCTGACGACTTTACTTATATATATATTCAATCCTCTATTCCTTATATACATTAAATATCATCGGCTCTTGCTTTTCGTGCAAAAATTATGAAGATTTGATTTATATTCCGAGATAATTGAAATTAAAATATACATAGAAATAGCATTGAAATTCTAATTAAAAATGTCCAGCATTTGTAAATCTCAAAAGTAAATAATCCAGTTCCCCTCTCAACATAGGTGACGCTGGGTAACCATTTCTAGTATAATATAAAGCAAACACAACTCAATCTCAATGGTGACTACTAGGTCATAAATGATACTCAGGCTCATATTTTGAATACAATTTACTATATGTATAATCTTCATACATATAGAAAGGACAGTTGGTGTTAATGTATGTATGAATATATGTATGTTTGAATGAAACTACAAAAATAAAACAATTAACGACAAAGTAAATATATATATATATACACATTCACAATCACCAGTTCTTGTTTTTTTGTGCAAAAATTATGAAGATTTGATTTATATTCAAAAAATATTTAAAAATTAAAATATACATAGAAATAGCATTAAAATTATACTTTAAAATGTCCAGAATTTGTGAATCTCAAAAATAAACAACGTCGTCCAAAACGTTGTGTAGGTAAGAATAAAGATGAGGACAATAGTCCGAATAATATAAATTATCATACTTAGGCTAGACGGGCGGTCGGAGAGGCCATCCTCCGATCAATCGGCTGGCCATGTCAAGCCCTAGCACCTATATGATTTTCTCAACCCTATTGCCCTTATGGCAAGCCCCAACCCCTTTTTATCATATAGGTGCTAGAAGGCGGTGGCTGCGGGTCTACATGTCCTGGGAATGACGTTAAACTCTATCTGATGGTGAGGTTTCAGTTTTGGAGGTTTGGGGAATGTGGAGCACCCCTTCATCACCATTGCTCCTTGGTCCACTCTGACCCGGAGTGGTAGTACCTGTTAGGGTCCCATCTATGGATTAAATAGAAAACATGAGTTAATAAATGAAATTGTATTATCCATTAAAAATGAAATTATTTCAAAACTTTGTCGGCATTAAACATTTTTGAATACCAAATTACCAATAGAAGAATTCGGCATAAAATAACCCAAGGTGATGACGTGCCGTAAAACCCACCCAAACAAAACAACCAAACTAAATTATCAAGCCTCATCTCAAAAATTCAGAGAAATGGTTTGAGGGAGGATGTTGAGTCCAACCAAAGTCATACACAAAAAAATAACTTGTTCTGAGAGAATTTTTATTCCTTTGAAATGAACTCAAGAAAATAACTATATATATATATATATATATATATATATATATATATATATATATATTATTATAATGGAGATTGTGTGTTTTTCTGTCTGTAACCGAAACTATATTCCTACTCAAGCTACAATTCTCTTAGTTATTGACATCACATTCTCCATGATTTTATTTTTATCTAAACCTCAATTATTAATAAAATTGTTTTACATTATTAATACTGTTAACCATATCTACATACTGACAACATGCACTTATATTTATATATACAACAAAGTAGCGGTTTACAGTGTGAACGGGATAGCTAATTTGCATATTAATATTAAAAAGTCGAATTTAATAAATATGTGCTTAGTATTATTGATTTCTAACTGTTTGGTTTTATTTTAAAGAATATAAGCAAAAATCTCTTCAATGAATCTTAAATGAAATCCATTAATAAGATAAAATAACTGTCATTTTATTCTTTACTTCCTCTTATAACTAAATACTTAAATTAGAAAAATAACAATGAAAGACGAGAGTGATGGAAGAGTAAGTTTCAGTTGTTCCATTTTTTATTATACTCCCTCTGTTTCAAATCTTTTATTATATCCCCCCTTTGTTTCAAATCTTTTTATCTGTATTCTTATTTAGTTTCATTAGCCTTTCTAATTTAATACAATATTTTATTACATTAAAACTTAAATACTTGCACCCGGAGGGTGCATATATTTGCTAGTATATATATATATATATACACACACAATAATACGGAGGTGCATGGTGTAATGCAATTAACAATGAAATAAGCCACTGGAAAGGAAATAGAAAATTATGTTGTTATTATTATTATTATATATTATAATCAATGATATTATATATTATTAAAACCAAAAAATAATAGAAATTAAAACAATATGTAGGGGGTGACAAGACCTTCGGACCACCCTGTACTGAGATAATCACTCCAAATAAACTATGACCTTGCTCAAGATCTGAACAATTGTTGAAGTGTAAATATTTCAAACAGTTTTTCATTTTATGTTTAAAATTTAAAAGAAAATAATCAGAAGCTACACTCACTTTCAAATTTGTTATTTACTAAGCATTGCTTAGATATGTCACAAGGCCAGAAATATGGTGCACCCTGTGAGGATCGAACTCACTACTAACTTACTCACCATTATGCCATGACAAGGTGACTTTGGTGCCTTACAAGTTATGTATTCTTTTAAATAAATTGTTTTGATTATTTATTTATTTCAGTTTCTGTGTTGTTTGATTATACAAGCATGCAAGGTTTGGTTTGATTGATGTTTTGGACCAAGTATCCAATCGGCACCCCAAATCATCAACTTAATGAAAGGTTCATATTTTAACTCATCACTGGTAACTTCCACTTTCAAATATTTGAAAATAAACCTAAATATAAATAAAAGATGATTTTTTGAACTTATATTGTATCTGACAGTAATTTATGAGGAAGTGCGTCCCGGTCTCCTGCCTCAGAAATTGCTACCTGGTGACTATTAAAATAACGTCCCCAGCTATGTTGGTGTTAATCGAAAGAAAACAACCAACTTAAGGCGTTAAATGTATTTTAGAGGGGGGGGGGGATTCTCTTTTTTGGCGTAATTCTTATTTATTTATCGTAATTTGTCGTAATTCTTGTTCATTTATAGAAATTTGTCGTAATTCTTGTTCATTTATAGAAATTTGTCGTAATTCTTATTTATTTGTCGTAATTCTTGTTTAGATATGAAGATGGATATATAGTTTGGAATAGACTAAGATAGATAGATAAACAAAATAATATAGATAGATTTTTGTCGTAATTCTTGTTTATTTAAACTAAAAACAAGACATTAAACAAATATGAATAAAAGAAAATCTGAGACGACATAGCTGGGGACGTTATTTTAATAGTTACCGGGTAGCAATTTCTGAGGCAGGAGACTGGGACGCACTTCCTCATAAATTACCTATCTGACAAAAACAAATTTAACAAATTTTGTGATACTATTTCTGAACAGTATCCTTTTATTTAAATAAACACAAAAAAATATTTTGCAAATAAAAACTATTTTTATTTGAATAAACATAATTGCATTTCTCTTCTGATTAAGTAAAAACTATTTTAGTATAAAAGCATCTTTCGTCTTTTTTTAATTTATCATAAGTGTTGAAAAATACTCATAAACTTCTGATTAAAAAGTATTTATTTAAAAAAAGATTTTGCAATTGAATTTTAATTTGATTATGTGTGCCAACCATCTATTTATTTAATTTATCATTAGTTCAGCATCTCCATAAACTTCTGATTAAAATCATTTGTTTACAAAAATTTGGAAGCGGAAGTTACCAGTGACGAGTTAAAATGTGAACCTTTCATTAAGTTGATGATTTGGGGTGCCTATTGGATACTTGGTCCGATCCTTTTTTTTATTGATTTTAATGGCATGTCAACCTGGCTAGGGTTAGGGAATCATGTTCATTGCATCTTCATATTTACATTTTTTTTGTGTGTGTTTTTTTTTAAAGAGTTTTTTTTATTTTGTTTTTAGCACACTGTCCTCTTTATTACAAATCATTTTTAAACAGATCTATTTGCCCCATAGATGGGACCTTAACAGGTCTGGATCAAAGTGGATCTGGGAGTAATAGCAATGAAGGGGTGCCCCATACTCACCTTACTTTGGGCCCTGTATCCAGTGGCTTCAGCCTCTGGACCAGTAAGATATTAATTAAACATTGTGAATCCCAAGGGGCCATCCCCTCAAAGCAACCCCTACCCCTTTGTCTATAAGGGGCAGAACTGGGTTTATTGCTCGGTGCCTGAGGTGCCCCTAAAGAGGAGTGCTGAAGGGATTCATGCAGTTTTTACACTGGCCACTGTATGAGCCTTGGTTTGTACATGGCACCCCACGTTAATTGGACCTTGTGTTTATCCAGCCTGAAGCTCCACCACCAGATGCAGTTTAGTGTCATACTCAGGACCCCCCCCCCCTTTGGTGAGTAGGGGGGGGGTCTTACCTCTGTTCAGTTACCTCTCTTGTGTGATAATACAAATGAAATAACTAGGGATTACTACTACTGTAAGGGGCTGGGTTAGCTTAGTCGGTAGAGCGTTCGGCTAGAACCCACTAGGTTCCTAGTTCGATACCGGCCCTCGCAAACTCAGCGTACGAGTAGCACAAGGACCTGTGCAGTAAAGTAAGGAGCTGATGGTAGGTGCTCCACCTCAGATGCAAAAAACAATCTCCTTGGTCTAGTGCTAGTGAAAAGGTGATAGACTCCCTCGCTGATTGGCTGATACCGACTTTAGATCCTGGCAGTTCAATGAATCCTAGTTAGATGCCATCAAATTATTCACAAAAATCATCAAAGTATTTTTTGCAGCTTTGTAGAGGTAAGTCCTTTTGGTTGCAGTGACTGGCCAGGAGTATTTCAAGGTGTATACATCCACCCTCATTGGTTGTCACTGTTTGATTATTTCTGTATATAAGGTGTGCTCCAATTGTTGCATACCCTTCTCGTTTACTTACTTTTTACTTCTATTCTTCTTCTGTTCTTCTGACATCTTAAGTTCTTCTAGGTCTCTTCTAATGTCTGGACTTCTCTTGGGGACTTTGTGTCTGGTCTTCCATTGGGGATTTCTCTTTATCAGAAGCCCTGTGTCATTGTTAGTTTTTAGATAATAACACAAGACTTCGATTTACTTTGATCATATTTTATTCTCGAAATCCCCCACCAGACTACCTGCGCAGATCGAGTCGTCCGCATGTATAACACGACTCACCACCGTCGTGGTTTCTCGCCGACTGACTAAAATCTATTTCTAATCTAAACCGGAAGAGGGTCTCCTCCACCGATTCTCACGGTATCCACCGGAAGGAAGGATCAGGACAGGTCAAGCCTTGTCATTCAAATCCTTCAAAGCCATGGGCTGCAGCTTATAATGGCCATTTTGATTTCTACACTATTGCACATAAATATTAGGTAACTAATAGTTATGTAATTTGGATATAATTATTTATTATGAAACATAAAATATTTATACATAAATGTGGCACAAGGCCTAAAGGGGGAGTGGGGTAAGAGATATAAGGTGTGCTACAATTCCCCACCTGGATTTATAGACTAGCCAAGGTCACATGGTTTACTCCTCCGGCCAGTCAACAAGCCATACTGCGTGGCTAATACACTACTTAAACACTGATACTTGCCACAGTTCACTTGCAATCATTGAGGAGGAACTTACGACCATTGATGAAGGAACTGAGGACTCTTTACCAGAAGAACCAAAGGATTCATTATCAGAGGATTACCAAGGACCCAATTCTACTGGACAAGCGGTCTTGCTTAAGGCCTACAGGATGGCCCAACAGATTGTAACAGTCCCACATCTGGCTTTCTCCTACCATATAATAATATACTAGAAAGAAGTATGACATGCTCTCTTGAAGCTAAAAACAAACAAACAATAGAATGTTTACCTGTCTAAACAGACACTAACATAATAATATTATGGAATGATACTGAGACATTGTTGTACAGACACACACACACACACACACACTTACATATACATACACACAGAGAATTTCAAGGAAGATATCACCAGGCATACAACAGAATGGTCAAATCCTAGCAACAAGGTAACAGCTCCAGAACTTAGCTTTCAGAAATCTTCTGATGAAGGGATCTTTATCCCAAAATATTAAGAACAAATCAAAGGTAAACGAACAACATCATAGTTACATCGTTTTTTTCTTTACACTTGCATTGTGATAGCCTTCAAAACTGTTATAGGTGATATACCCTATAGACTAATAGAATGCGCCGACGGTTACTATAAGTAACAGGGACAATTATGGCTTGTAGAGTAAGCCAATGTGAGTCAGCTCATAACTCTATTGTCAGGCATATTTCCCACTTCTCTGTACTTTAATTGTCTACTCTTTTGTTAATACATTTTCCTACATTTGTTACCCGTCATTTTGTTCTTATTTGACCCCTTAAATCCCCACAACAAAAACCAACCACCAAACCAATATAAACACAATGTTTCAAGCAAATTATAAAACTCTTTTATAATATTATTTTTTTAAATTTATTATTCATAATTATATTGTATTTGAAATATGAAACTAAATTATTAACATATTAATAAATGGGGTAACCAAACTAAATGTGTGTTTATCTGCAGAGAGGTAAGACCCTCCAATGGACCCACTTGTTGGCCAAGGGGGGCAACCTGTGATACTTAAGGATGAAACCATTTCGGTTACTTTTAAGCCAAAATCCAGAAAATTATAGCAATTAATGAATATAAATTCACAATTTGATATTTGGTAATTTATGAGGAAAGTGCATATTCTTGCTAATAAAGCCAATCAATGATTTCTGAGGCAGGAGACGCTCCTGCATCAGAAATTGCTACCCGGTGACTATTAAAATAACGACCCCAGCTATGTCGTGTTGGCGGTGTTACTTGAAAGAAAACAACCAACTTAGGGCGTTAAATGTATTTTAGGGGGGGCTTTTCTTTTTTGTTGTAATTCTTATTTATTTATCGTAATTTGTCGTAATTCTTGTTCATTTATAGAAATTTGTCGTAATTCTTGTTTATTTATCGTAATTTGTCGTAATTCTTGTTTATTCATAGAAATTTGTTGCATTTCTTGTTTAGATAGTTTTGAATAGACTGAGATAGATAGATATTTTTGACAAGTAAATGTATTTGGGGGGGGTCGCTTCTTTTTTGTCGTAATTCTTGTTTATTTAAATTAAAAACAAGACATTAAAAAAAAATAGATAATAAAGAGATGACCAAGGTAGATAGATAGAAACAAAGTAATATAGATAAATATGAACAAATTGAGATAGATAGATAGATAGATAGATAAACAAACAAAATGATATAGATAGATATGAACATCCATCTTCATATCTATCTATCTATTTATCTATCTCAATTTGTTCAGTTTCTATATTACTTTGTTTCTATCTATCTACCTTGGTCATCTCTTTATTATCTATTTTTTTTTAATGTCTTGTTTTTAATTTAAATAAACAAGAATTACGACAAAAAAAGAAGCGACCCCCCCCCCAAATACATTTACTTGTCAAAAATATCTATCTCAGTCTATTCAAAACTATCTAAACAAGAAATACGACAAATTTCTATGAATAAACAAGAATTACGACAAATTACGATATTTAATGTTTTTTCTTTCGAATGGAAAAAATTTTTGAAGAAAATATTAATTTTTCTGCAAGTTTCATTGTGTTAAATATCGGGGGGGGGGTAAATTTCACAGAGTAAAATTGGTGGTACCTATTGTTTATCTATCTATCTATCTCAGTCTATTCAAAACTATCCATCTTCATATCTATCTATCTCAATTTGTTCATATTTATCTATATTACTTTAAATACTAAGATTTTCTTTTATTCATGTTTGTTTAATGTCTTGTTTTTAGTTTAAATAAACAAGAATTACGACAAAAAAGAAGTAACACCTCCTCCCCAAATACATTAACTTGTCGAAAATATCTATCTATCTATCTCCATTTGCTCATATCTATCTATATTATTTTGTTTGTTTATCTATCTATCTATCTCAGTCTATTCCAAACTATATATCCATCTTCATATCTAAACAAGAATTACGAAAAATTACAATAAATAAACAAGAATTACGACAAATTACGATAAATAAACAAGAATTACGACAAATTTCTATAAATAAACAAGAATTATGACAAATTACGATAATTAAATAAGAATTACGACAAAAAAGAGAAGCCCCCCTTGCCTAAAATACATTTAATGCCCTAAGCTGGTTGTTTTCTTTCAAGTAACACCGCCGAGACAACGTAGCTGGGGTCATAGTTTTAATAGTCACCGGGTAGCAATTTCTGAGGCAGGAGACTGGGACACACTTCCTCATAAATTACCGAATATTTTGCAAGGGAATGAATTTTTTTATCATAATTTTATCAGTTCTTACAATGACTGCTGTTTGCACAGCTATAGTCAGGTCAGGACAAGACAGGTCTTCTCTCTTATTTGCTACTAGTGCCATGTAAACTAGTCCTACCTGATCCATAGTTGGGTTGTTGGTGACTAAACTGGCACCCTCATCAGGCACACCTTGGCTTCTTTGGTGAGGTGGATGTGTGGACACCCAACATCACTAAAAACAAGATCTGTGGAAGGGCGGAAGTGACAGCACCCTGCACCAGCTCGGTAGTCTAGTTATCTTGGACTTTCTCCTGCCACTGGACCAACTGCTGGACTACTAAGACAGTGGACTGAGGTCTGTGTACCCTCTTTCCATTTAAAATATCTCATGAACAAGTTTGGACCAAGTCACCTTTAAGCACCCCAGGGGCGACCGAGATTCAAAAGGACATGTCTTTCATTTACACCGTCAAAATCCGTTTATTTTTACCAGACGATTTTTAGACACATTTTTTGTTTATTTCAATAGTTCTTTTTTTAAAATAAAAATAGTTTTTTTTTTATTTACAAAAACTTTAAACAAGAAACAAGTTTATACAGGAATAGTTAACAGTTTTATGGGACAATCCTAAATCATGCTCAATCGCCGCTCTGGCACCAGAGCATTACTTTTAATAAATCAGAAGTTTTGCTTATTAATCAGAAGTTGATGAATATTTTTCAACACTAACAATAATTTTTTTTAAAATTAGGAAAAAATATTAATTTTTAATTCTTAATCTGATAAAATAGTTTTTGATTTTAATGTTAAGGGTTGGGGTTAGGGTTAGGGGTTAAGGTTAGCAGTTAGTTTTATAATTTAAAAAAAAATGCCTCTAAAAATCGTCTGTTAACAAACAACCGGATGTTGATGGTGCAAAACGAAACATGTCCTTCTGATTCCAGGTTGCCCCTGGGGTGCTTAAAGGTGACTTGGTCCACAAGTTTCAAATATCTGATGAACAAGTGATGACTTCTATAAGCAAGTAAGTATGTTAATTTGCACAGCAGTGTTGCTTTCAGCAAAGTCTTTATCAAATGATGACTCTGGGTTCAGGCATACTTTTGGGGCCAAAGAATCATTACCACTAACCCAGAGTGCCCCAGCAGTATCTTACAATATCACCAAGCTTTATTGGATTGTTGTCACTCTGTGGAATTGCCATATCCACAATGATCCTGTTAGAGCCTTATCTTTGATCTTTTTTATGTATTTCCTCTTGTCTGATGGAGAAAGACCAAGTTTAGTAAAGAATGCAGAGATGAGTTGGTAATGAAACCACAGCGTCCGACCTTGATAGGAAATACATTTGTTATCCAACAATTTCTGACACATTGTTCTCATAGATCTTCATATTTTTCCAACTTAGGCTGATGTGACCAGTTCAAGTTTTCCTCGAAAAGGACTGTTAAATCAATGACGAAAACTTTTTTTCAAATTAACAAACCAGATGACAATATCAATGTGACGGCCACCCAAGGCAAGGAAATGAGTAATGACAGAGTCGACTGGTGAAGACGCTTTTATTTGGGTAAATACGGGAGTTGTCACCTATCCTCCTGTTTTGCAACTGGTCTTCAACGTGAAACTACAATAGAATACAAATAAACTATGTAGTTTCTCTAATACAACTAATAAAATCGAAAAAGAGGAGGAAAAGTTCCAAGCATGTATTTACCTTCTTGTCGCCTCAAATCCTGCTGCTAAAAGAATTCAAAACCAGCGCCATGCAAACATGTGACTTTTACCGGTGTCAAACGGTGTTTTGTACCTACGCAATAGGATAGCTGGGCAAAGCAAGGGAGACAATTCTCCTGCATTTACATGCTGGGCCATTCATATTATTTCAGTTGGAAATATGAATTGATGTTCTAAATCAGTTACTACATGCCACTCCATGCAGCTATCAAACAATGATGATCTGTGCCTATTTTTATACGAGGGTTTTGAAATATTTCCTTCTTTATACATCTATCAATCTATCTATCTAGGGTATTTCCTGTGGTGTAGTTGCTAATGTGCTGGATTATGACAATGTAGTAAGTGAGTTCAAACTCCAGCTGTGCTATTAAGTTCACTTTTGGACTAATACCCTTGGGAAAGGTATAATGAAATTTATTCTGTACAGTGCTCAGGTGAACCACAACTCATCAAAGTCTCATGTCTAGTATATAGAGTAATGTATTAATGTCTGGAACATGAATAGTGTACAGTAATAATATACATGTATGTGTGTGCATACGTGCATGCACATAGTATACAGGTATAGTGTTGGCGGATTACAGGAAGCATGGAGGCTTTGAAAGATGCAGTGTTTCAGCAGCCTACAATGGATGCAGGCAGCTTATTCCATGCCTCAGCAACTCTGAGTGTGAAAAAATATTTCCGAAAGTTATGTGAGCTATGCTGTTTTCTGACTTTGTAGGCATGCCCACATGTGTTAGTAACATAGATATCAAAAAGGTGCTCAAGGTTGCTGTTGTTAAGATGATCAATGACCTTATGAGTGTTTACCAGGTCAGTTGCCAGATGCCGGAGTTTCAACAAATCCATTCCCAGGGCAGCAAGACGTTCAGAATATGGCAGATGCCTGAAAATCTCCTTGTTCCTCCAGCTATGGGTTAAATAGTACCACTACTGTTCTTCTACGCTGATGGCTTTGGCATTAAATAAGTGTTGTAGGTGACTCACCTATGACATGAACATAGACTTACCCAAAGGGTATATATTTAACAGAGCAAAGCTACACAAACGAGAAGTAGTAGATACATGTTCTTCGTGTATGCTGTAACAAGGAAACCCTTTCATTGTACATTGATATATATTGCTGTATACAATCTGTTCCCTACATTTTATCCCCGTGTTGAGTTATTATTTGTTGACCCTTAAACAGGTCATAACAATAAGCCATGAAGGTTGATATGCTATTAAGCAAAGAAACCAAATTAAACATATCTATCTATCTACATCTGTCCATATTTACCTATCTATCTATTTCTGTCTGTCCATATCTATTTATCTATATATTCATATATTTCTGTCTGTCCATATCTATCTATCTATCTATCTATACCAATTGGATCCCAATCTAAGAAAAATAATTAGACGACTTGAAAAACCTCAGATAAAGATCATGAAAAAGAAATATTCTGTGGTTTTTAACAATACTTGCTTAGATCTAGCCATCTATCTATCTACAGATGTCCATATTTACCTATCTATCTATCTCGGTCTTTTCATATTTATTTATCTATCCATATATTTCTGTCTGTCCATATCTATCTATCTATCTCAGTCTTTTTCTATCTATCTATCCATCTGTCAATACTTCATATGATTTGCTAATTTTCTTGTTAGACTCATGGCTGAGTTAATACAGTTCTAAGTGACAATCATTAGTAGGTTTGTAGGGATTAAAATAAAATAAAAAAACAAAAAACAAACTCCCATGAGCCTTCCCACAGGAAGAACCCTCCAAGCATGTGCAGAAAAAGGACCCACTTCTAGCCCCCAAGATAATATTGACCATTTTAACTTAGGCCTTAACTAGGATGAAAGACTACTGCTGGCCAGGAAGGTGTAAAGTTTTGAAATGCCATCCTTGGCCAGTTGAAAAGGGCTTAAAGAAAGTCCTGTGTTATAGAATCCTTTGGTAAGCGTATAAGTCCTATCCTGCGTATTGGTAAAGGTCCAGTGATTTAGTCCTATGACCATCATCGAAGAATGTTGCAGTAATTATGACTAGTAAGGTCGGTTTAAGTATTGTATCAACCTCAGAGTACTGCCAGTGATTGGCCAAGAGATAGGTCACATGATTCTGGCCTAGTCTATAAGTAGGAGCGAGGATCCATCACACACCTTATATATAAAATTCTCAACAGAAGGTATTTACCTACCACATGGTGGTTATGACCCATGAATAAAGCCTGAATCCTAAACTACCTTTTGTCTTTGTCTCTTTCTTTTCTTTCCTCGAATTCTTTTTCAGCACAACCACCAAATAAGATGGGATTAAAAGCAAACCCTAGGAATACGCACCAAGAATAACCACAGCCACCTTTAAACCTAAAACATTAAACCTCTCATCACCCCACAGGTTACAAAAATAACATAGAATACTTAACATAGCTTAACACTTGTACCCAGTCATAGTCAATGGAATGAGAACAATCTACCCCAATGGATTAAATGAAGGGTTCGGTTTGAAGTTCTGTAAAGGCTCACGATTACTACATGAAGTTCAACAAGAAGGATCCTGAATTCAACGAGAAACACCTGAAGAAGACCAGAGGGTACATTATCCAAAACATTGTGTATATAACAATAAATATGAGGACAACTGTAGTGGACTTAAGCCTAGATAAAAATGATATTAGACAAAAATCTACATACAAAAGCTTTATTCAATAAAAACGAAACAAGCATGAACAGAGCAATTTAAATGAATTTACAACATTAAAAATAAGTCCTTTGAACAGTTGAAAAAGTCAGTTCAGAATTTAAATCAGCAGCAGCAGCTGTAGTAGTAGTTGTCGGCATGAGAAAAAAGGCTTCTACAGGTAGAAAGAGGAGAATGAGACGTTGTAACGTTGTGCCTTTTTTTTCCGGGCACTAAAACGATATCTGTAACAGTGTCGTATATCTGGTCACAGTACCCAAAGTGATATACATAAGGGGGCAGTGGTGGTGGCGATATATTCATGGTACTAAAAATGTCTTCTTGTTGATAAAAATTACAACGCGAGAAATATGTAGTCACAACTGCTAGCCTTTATTTCCAGGGTTGGCTCGTCTCGTGGGTTCGTATCAGAGAGGAGGAAAGGCAGAGAGAAAGAGAGAGAGAACTATTAAACTACCGTCATCCCACACGGGACCAAGGGCACGTCTTAACCCTACACTGTCCCAAATCAAAAAGAGGCCAGTCCCTTTCTTCGTTGTTCCACGTCACCACGTGACTTCCGATTCCGGTCAACACCTGACTTCCGGTTGACACTCAATTCTCCATTCGGGGTCACGCTACGGTCAAACCATCGTTCATCCTGTTTTGCTCATCACTATTTTTTAAACCTTTACTCTCTCACTTATTTCCTTCTTCCACCTTTTCTAATATAGAAGTTCTAGCTCACAAAAGTCAGGATAATATACCCATGTGTGTCCCGTGCAAACAATAAGCACTGACTGTTTGGCGAATACTGCTAAAAGTCAGATATATAAAAAACAGGTGGATCACAGAAGTACCAAAATGTAAAAAAAACGTTCCATTCATTAATTTTTCAGTATACAAGGCATGTCAAAAAAGGACATTGGTTAAAGCTGTATTTACCAAGATAGAAATGAAGATTTTATAGAACTTTACTTTTCTTTCAGAATACAAGGTGTGTCAAAAAGTATTAAAAAAATCTCGCTACTTTTTATACACATCTTGTATGTAAGTTTGATTAAGAAACCGCTGGAGTAGTGAATCAACTTGCTCGCACTTGATTCTCAATGAGAACCACCAGATGGCAGTGTGAAAACTCAACAAGTACATAATAGTGATTAACAAGACAGTATATTTAACTCTAAGCAGAAGTGACCTGGTAAGGTCACATCTAAGAATCAAATAAATCGGTTTGAAAATTATTGGTATTCAATAGAAATCATCATTATCATTATGTCGCGCAAGCAGCACGGATATCCATGACAATCTCTCGCCAACCTTCCCTATGTACCAGAATTTGGCGCGTATATTTTATCGTGCCCTGATTGGTTAAAGAATACAAAATTGGGACCGTATGACCTTTAGGCACCACTTTTGCTTTGCTGATTCATAACAGACGATTTTTAGAGGTTTTTAAAAAAATTATAAAACTAAACCCTAACCCCTAACAAACAACTGGATGTTGACGGTGTAAATGAAAAAAATGTACTTATGAATCAGCAAAGCAAAAGGGGTGCCTAATGGTCATATGGTCCCAAAATTGTATCTCCTTTTTATTTATGTGAATGGTGTATATGATAGGGTGTTATTCCGATCTAGAATGTTCTGTGGTAGATAGGAAATGGCGCGATTTTCTATAAGAACAATAAAAAAGATCTAAATAATAAAAATTATCAAGCCTCATACCAAAAATTCAGACCAATAAAGCCTATGCATGGTTCCGGATTTGATACCAGTCCCCGTCAACTCAGCACATGAGTAGCACAGATTGAGTAATCTGATCTGTACGGTAAAATGGGGTGCTGACGGTAGGTGTGGCACTCCACCTAAGCAACAAAAAAAATCTCCCTGATCTAGCACTAGCTAAAGGGGATAGACCCCCCCCCTCACTGTCCTGCTAATATCAATTATATGGTGTCAAGTAACTAATAATAATAACTATTAGAAAACAATTATTGCTTCAAGTAACTATTCTTAATACAAATGATTTGCACACAGTTATATTGTTTCACGTATTCCTATCCAATTCTAACAATTAAAAAAAATCAGTACTTTAATTAATTAAAAAAGAAAAAATTTGAAATATAAGCATCCCTAATCTATCTGTATTTTGTTTCTTTTCAGAAAATATATTCAAAAGTTATCACAAAATGGCAAGCTGGAGAAAAAAATCCAAGGGCAGTAACTCTAGCATGTCGATCGCTAGGTGGCAGTATGAGTTGAACGGAAGGTGACAAAGCAGTTTTAGTAGGTTGGGGATCCTTTACGCTAAGTAGACGACATGGTAAGCATCTTAACCGGGATTATTTTATTGTTTTGTATTATTTTTAAAGAACCGTGTTCAATTTTAATCGATTCTTGATACCAAGTACTCCCTTGTAATTTATTCTTTTTTATAACAGAATTGGAAAATTTGTTAAATTGTCCATAATCGTTAACGTCTTAAGTGTTTTAAAAAATATATATTTGAGTTTTGACAAATTCGCTCCACACAAAAAATAGATATGAATAATTTTAGTTTAATTTTATTTATTCAATTGTTTAGAATCGGATCTAGATCTTCGGAGTGTTGAGAATAGATTGATGTATTTGTATGTCTATTTTGAACATGGTTTATGTTTTGGGAAGTTTGTTTTTTTTCTTCCTTTTGGAAACACGTTCGGTCAACTTTGTTTAAATACTTAGATATAAACAATCTCCAATAAATCGGTTAATTTATGAATTCTGTTAAATTTATTATTTTCGAACGAAGGAAATCGGATTAATTAAAATTATTGTTTAATGTTTAAAATTATAATTCTAACAAAAATTCGTCCTGATCGATATAAAAAAAACACTAACAGAAACATTATTTAAACTTTAGGATAAAAATGTCTGTATCAATATTATTTTTTTCGTATTTAAGATAATTTCATGCACTTAAAAAAATCCTTTTAGTATTTTGAACTACTTAATTTTGTTTAAGAATATTTTTTTATTCTTTTTATTAAAAAGAATGGTAGGTTAAAATTACATTACATGTATAAATTTTATAGTGCTTTGTTTAATAAATAAATTGGACCAAGTAACCAATAAAAGTGTTGGACCAAGATTTATTTATATTGCATCGATTATTTCTTTTCGAAGTTTGAGATATTTACATTAAACATTGTTTTTATACGAAGTTTATTAAATATTTATTGTTTAAGCAGATATAATTACATTTTTGTTATTATAAAATGGAAAAAAAAAAAGAAAGAAAAAAGAAAAAGTAAAGTACACGGATAATTTCACTCTTATGTTTATATGTTTCTGGTTTGTAAACTTTTTTCCACCTTGCTAACATTTCTCATTTATTTATTTTAATTTAAGAGCAGTATTCAAAATTTTAAAAAAAAAAAATCTAAAATCACCCTAACCGATAAGATTTTTTTTTTTTTTTTTTTAACCGGTTCCTGATTTTTACCATTTGAATTTACCCCAATAAAATGCCGAAATAATTGTTTGATTTTAACGAAATGACGTGAATAAGTTCTAGTCTTTTTCGCTAATTTGGAATAAAAAAAACTTTTAGATTTATATAAAAAATAAATCACAATGACTTAAACATAAATTGCAATTAATTTTCCAACCAATCAGCTGCTCTAATTTAAGTCACGTGGCTAACCGGTGACGCGCGAAAAACATCGCCCTGTAGATAAACTTTCAAAATTAATAACTTATCAATGAAATCATTTACGAATGAAAACATTAAACAAACGACAGAGAAAAGATGGTGAAATACTCAAATGGAATACTTCCATATGAGAAGTAAAATGTAACTCGTAGTAAAATTGTTAAAAATTAAACCTCTCTACAGTTTACTTAATAACTTATCTATCTACCGGCCACTGAGATCCGATTTTAGCACCGTCTTCTTTTTATTCTTTGTTTTATAATATCATTTAAAACAAAAATATCA
This sequence comes from Doryteuthis pealeii, assembly GCA_023376005.1. NCBI lineage: Eukaryota > Metazoa > Mollusca > Cephalopoda > Myopsida > Loliginidae > Doryteuthis > Doryteuthis pealeii. Next base: position 75,798,202 of record CM042168.1, read on the forward strand.
GCGTAATAGTTTTGTGATATATTCACTAATTGGTTTCTCTGCACAACTCCAGTCGATTGAACTCAATTTGATTAATTAAAAAAAAACAAAACTTTTTTACTATACAGACAATGACGTCACCTGTGACGTCATTTTTTAATACGGAAGTTTTTTTTTGTTTTGTTTTTTTAATATTGAATTTATTTAGATTTTGATTAAAGATTTAAATCATTTAAATTCAAAACAAATAACTTATTACAAAATAATAATCCTTAAAAAATTAAGAAAGAAGAAATAACTATTTAAGACCAATAATATATATTAGAGAATATTTGTTAAAAGAAACAAGAAAACTAGGCAAAACTTGCAAATCGGTCAGAAAATTAGGGTTACAGAACCCACAAATTTTGTAATAAAACTGTTAGTTTTAACTAGGAGGTGGGGGGTTAGGGTTAGTTTAATCGGAAAATAAATAAATAATTTGGGTTATGTTTTTTCTGGGTCACCCTAATTTCCGACCGATTTGCAAGTTTAGCTGAAAACTATTTATTTTGTGTAAAATAAGATAAAATATTTGAATATTAAGTCACTATAATGTAACACGATTTTTGGCCCAAATGATTGAAATTTACTGCTTTTACAAACATAAAATTGAGTCCTAAGTAATTTCATAAAACTTAATTTTCTTAGAACTACAGACTTTGAAAAATGTTGGCTTTGTTTCATTTAAGAAAATTAAAAGAAAACCTATTTCCGTCTTACTTTTGGGATAATAAAAATGAGTTAAGATTAGGATAATTTTGTTGGAAAATAGTTTTTTCTTTTTTATTCAAGTCTATATTTGAAAATGACTTTCTATTTCTTTGGAGTTTCATTGTCAACGACTAAACAAGTGACCCTCCACAGATTTTGTCTGGTGAAGAGGATGGCCAGACACTCTGCGGCACGAAAAACAAAACCTGTTAAAGGGTGGAGGAAGCTTTTTGCTCAACAGCCATCTAGTATATTATATCTAAAGTCCAAACCCTCCTCATCTTGGCAGGGGCATTTAAACTTGGTAGTGTCAGAGCCAAGGCGGACAAGTCTGGCAGCCAGTGTATTAGGGCCAAAACTCATCCAAAGAGCGTCTCCGTCAGGAATCAACAGCATTTGGCATACTTGTCACTGCGTCTGTGGAAAATCTGTGGCAAACAAGAGCATTTCCTTCTCCTGACCAGGAAATGCATGTAGTGTTTAGGAACTGCTTGTGAATTTTCCTATTCCCTTGTTACCCCTTCCTTGAATTCGCCACAAGGGAATTTGTTGGTTGGAATTGGCTCAACCAACCCAGGGTGAATGCCGTCACAGAAAAAAAAATTCTTTGGATTTTTTTTTTTTTTTTCTTTTTTAATTTTGAGAAATATAAACTTTGAAATGTTTGACATGTTTGTCCATAGAAGAATGAGCAATGAGAACATCGTCCATTTAGGTACAAGTGAAATCCAAGCCCATGCAAAACATGGAAATATTAGACAGCATTTTGAAAACCAAATGTCTCATGCAGAAATTTGTTTATCTCGAAAGAGACTTTATCGGCATTAAATGACCCACTGAGGTTGATATGCTGTCAAATGAAACAAATCAAACAATATCTCGAAAGGGATTATAATAGTGATATTAGTGAACTCCAGTTCTTTTGGAATGGGTCCTGATTAGGCCCGCCCTGCACTTTTCCCCCAGGGGCCACCTATTAGTTGTGGCTGAATCTATAGGTAAATTAAAGATAAGTAAGTAAAGTCGTCGGGGTGGCCTAATGTCAGTATCAGCTAGACAGTTAGGGAGTCTATCTCCTCTTCACTAGCGCTAGATCAAGGAGATTGTTTTGCATGTGAGGTGGAGCGCCACACCTCCCACCTGCTCCTCACTTTACCACACAGATCCCTGTGCTGCTCATGTGCTGAACCAGGAATCTTGTGATTCCTAGGCGGATATTCTACTGACTGAACTAAACCGGCTAAAAATAGACAATAAAAAATTATTATTATTAAAAGAAATTAGAATGAAGCAAATTAGGGTTAGGTAGATTGCCCTCCCAAATCAATTTCATCACATAGATCGCATGCCAAAGTAGCACCTTTATTGTTGTAGGAGGAATCATGAAAGTCTGGGTACTACTATACATGAGGAAATGTATATCAGAGCCTCTATCTAAAAGTCATCAGTGGTGGCCTAAAGTTGGTATCAGCCAGACAGCAAGGGAGTCTATCCCCTTTTCACTAGCACTAGACCAGGGAGATTGTTTTAACCACTGAGGTAGAGCGGCACACCTACCATCAGCTTCTTACTTTACCGCACAGATTCCTGTGCTACTCATAGGCTGAGTTGGCGAGGGCCGGTATCGAACCTGAAAACTTGTGGTTCCTAACCGGACGCTCTACCGACAGATCTAAACCGGCTCTAAAATATACAAAAGACAAGTTAATCTCCCATTTGGCATTCCAAGTCAATGAAAGCTGCCAGTCTAGCAGTTTTGCTAGTCCTTTAGGCAGGCAACTTGCATGAACAAGCTTTTCTGCTGTGTAACTCTTCTACTAATAACATACTGATCAAGGCACATGTTATATCAACTTTTTATTCATTCTTTTCCTCATAACTCAGCAGCATGGAGTATGTGGAGTTTTGTCAAAACAACACCTTTAATCGTAAAGAGTTAATCTTTCTCCCTAAGATAATGGCAGGTAATTTATACTAGTACAATGAAAAAAGACAATTTGGGTGCCATTATTAGTGGCTTACCTTTTTGATTCTGTTATAGTATGTGGCTACCTGATTTGAATGTGTCCTACCTCAGTAAGAGTATATTTATAGATATAAGTAATAGGCAATTTATTGAAACTAATTATTTTTCACATATATTCAATTTCAAGAAATGCAATTCAGTCATAAACTGTATATAGTAATTAAGAATAATTAAAAAAGAATTTATCCATAATTTACATGAATCAGAGATCTATTTAATTCTAAAATATTCTCAAATTCTGGGTTAGGGTTAGCAGTTATTATTATAACCTTATAATATGCTTTTTATGGCAGGCCACATACTATAAGAGAGACATGATTTTGTAGGCCACATACTATAATGGTACCCAATTTTGCTTAAGGTTAAAAAAAGAAAAACCCACAAAACCCAGAAATATTTTCATACTTGTTTGTGCTAAGTCTTTAATGTTTGTTTTTAATTCTTATTCATTTGAAAATATTTACAACTAGCTTAAAAACCACCCTATCGGGCAACAGTTAGGCTAGCTCCTACGGAGGGATCTTGTTTTGGCCTTTGACTGAACAATGACACTTTGTACATTGAATACATATTAATTTTATTAAACTTGAATAATATTTTTCAAACAAAAGTTTTCATCAAAACAATGATATAATTTTTCTATTTGGAACTTGCAAAACTGAATGATAAACAATAGGGAGTGCCAAAATGCTGTTTCATTTTCATTTTTAAAAACAAATTAAAATTAATTAAATCGATTATTTAAGGTAAAATTTTTGTCTAAGCTGAAAAGTAGTAACATTATGAGCATGATTAAAAAATGCAAAATAATATTACACATGTAATTTATTTTTTAATACATTTTAAACTATTATTTTGGGTCAATTTTGCTAAAAAAATATTGCAAACATGGCTGCTTTTTATGTATTAACTGACTTTTAAAAAAAAAACATTATTTAGGATTTAAGGCTTATAACAGCTTCTTAGAAATCAATAACAAAAAACAATTAAGAGAAAAAAAGTAAATTACAGAAGAATTAATAACTTTTAAATGAAATATCCTTTTCTTTTGGTCTAAACATGCAGAGAAAAAAAATGCTCTAAAAAATTCTTGTGCATCTGTTTACAAAAAAAAAAAATGACCAAGAGAAAATGTCATGTGACCTCTCTTGTATGAAGGTCTTTGTTGAGTAAAAACAATCATCAAAAATCAGGGGAATTATCTAATTTTAATAAATTTTCTGTGTTGACCATAGCAGAAACAATTTATATACTAATCAATAGATCGAATAGATTAAAATTCCATTTAAAATATGAATCCCTTAATTTAGTTTCAAATTCATATTTATAGATCCCTTAAAAAAA
>CM042168.1:75802324-76007324 GCA_023376005.1 Doryteuthis pealeii
CCAAGCAGAGCAGATAGACCCAAACGAAATTAAATTCGAAAAAATTGGAACAAATTCAAAACTCAGAAAGAAATCGTTGCCATATTTAATCTCTTAAATAATAATCCTCATGTGACAACTGAAGAAACGGAAACTGTTCATGACATGCACGAAATCTTGCATTGGCTGGCAATGTCCATCTAAGAGTGGATGGCGTGATTTTGCCTTTGGCACTGTCTATTGTATGTCGTCGACTTATCTTTTTTAAGAAGCCATATTTCTTCTTCTTTCTTCTCTTCTTCTTACTTCTTCTTCTCTTCTTCTTCTTTCTTCTTCTATATCATTTCTTCTTCTTCTTCTTCTTCTTCTCTTCTTCTTCTCTTTATATCATATTCTTCTTCTTCTTCTTTTCTTCTCTATACTCATTTCCTTCTTTCTCTTCTTCTTCTTCTTCTTTTCTTCTTCTTCTTCTTTCTTCTTCTATATCATTTTCTTCTTCTTCTTCTTCTCTTCTTCTTCCTTCTTCTTCTTCCTCTCTATAAATTCTTCTTCTTTCTTCTTGCTGGCTTCTTCTTCTTCTTCTCTTCTTCTTTAATTTGAATGCATTACGATCTATGAATTTTTACCATAAAGAATGCATTGGACAATGAATGTTTTTAATTATGAAAATTGCATTGACATATGATTTTTATTAGAAATGCATTGGACAATGATTTTTTACTATGAAAATTTGCATTGGACAATGATTTTTTAATTATGAAAGCATTGGACAATGATTTTTTACTGATGAAAAATGGCATTGGGACAATGATTTTTACTATGAAAATGCATTGGACAATGGATGTTTTACTATTGAATCGGAAATGGCTTGGACATGATCTTTTAATTATGAAAATGCATGGACAATGATTTTTACTATGAAAAGATTGGACAAGTGATTTTTAATATGAAAATGCATTGGACAAATGATTTTTTATTATGAAAATGCATTGGACAATGATTTTTTACTATGAAATGCTAACTGCCAGCTTATCTCCTGGTTTGTGAGGGCTGGTCAAATAAATACACAATTACAGTGTTCATCCGGGCTCCTTACTCTGACCAGCACGTGCGACACTAATCAGCACGCGTCAATCCTTGACATCCTGGCCATTCTGGATAGTTTAGCCATTCCCATGTGTCAGGCCACGACTCACGATCAGGAGAATGCGAGTTCAATCTCCCCACTCGCCTCTGATCTCATTCTGCATGCCAAACACAGTCGTGCATGCTTCGAACTACTACGTTCGTGGTTTCTCTCGCCACAATAATAAAGGAAAAAAAAAACAAAATGGAGAACTCACCGGACATTTTCTCTGAGGTCTTTGACCAATTTGACGTTGACATCTGCTTCCAATAAGGCAGCACAGATCTCTTTGAGCATGCTATCAAGCACCTGAAGACAGAAAAAAATTAGAGGTATAGAAATGAATATGTGAAGAGAAAAATGGAAGTGAATTCAACAAAATGTAATATAGTGAAAAATTTGAAAAAACACAGGTTCATAAAATGAGTGATGTTTATTTCGCCAACGCTGCAGTGTTTTAATCTTGTATCAGTAGATCTTCATCAGGGCTTTTGTTTATTTGAGGAAAAATAAATTCATCACAGAGAATAAGGAGACTGTGAGAGTCTTTTGTTGGTCAATCTATTTAAAAATGTTGAATGAAAAACTAGCGTTCTTTGAATGTTTGAAATTATGAATGCTCGAATAAACTGAAGTTGACATAGAATGTTCTCTTACATTGTGTGTGTGTGTGTGTGTGAAATGAATATATCCAACAAGAGTTCAACACAAATTACAAATATCTATCTATCTCTCATATATATATATATATATGTAAAATGGAAATGAATCCGACAATATGTTAAAAGGATAAATAAATAAAGGAAAGAAAATGATGATGAATGGATAAAATTGATTTAATGAATTACCAACACATATTTCGGCCAGGAGTTTGTTCATGTACACATCGTATTCTATTCATTATTATTTTAAATATGAAATAAAATAATAATAATAGAAAATTATAAAACATTTAAGTATATAAAGAAGAACGGCCTTCTTCAGGGTAAAATGTTTGATAGTTGAAGTTAAACAGTCGAAATACAGAGAATTTTGAAGTGTTTGAAAAAAGTTTTTGTTTTTAAATTTTTGGGATGCTTACGGTTGGAGAAATATATATATATAACACCTGAAGACAGAAAGAATTATAGATATAGAAATGAATATATCCAACGAGAGTTCAGCATGAATTACATAAATATATATATATAGATACAGAGATACTGATAGGTACACGTCCTGCGTCCCTGACACAAAAATTTAAAAGGACGCAGTAAAATTGTATCCATGTGTCCCAGTGTTTTTTTTCTTTCCTCATCTTTTTCAGCTTACTGTAAATACATTTCAATATTTTCTTGGAAATTAATTACATGCTATGGAATACAATGTAGGGGTTAGAGGGCTTTAGTTGTTCATAGATAAAAACTCTACAATTTATTAAGAAAATTTAGTTGGAACCCATCAAATTTCCCGGGGACTCATTCAAATCAAATACATGCGTCCCAGGATGGACTAAATTAAAAAGCTATCAGCATCACTATATATATATATATATATATATGGGAGTAAATAGAGAATAGTAAATAGAGTTTAAAGGACAATTTGAAACGCCTCAATATTAACCTGAGTGCTTGGGAAAATCTAGCATCAAATCGGAAGGAATGGCATAAGACATGTTTCGCTAGACTAAATAGCTTTGAAGAAGATAGACTGAAGCATCGAGATCGGCACCACCTAGGTTTAAAACAAAAACATCTGACTCCCACCTTAGAACATTTCATATGTCAGTGTGGCTTCATGGCTCGCAGCAGGGCTGGGCTGCTATCACACTCAAGGAAACACAAAATGACTTCTTGATAGCATGCACAACATGGGAGGAAACAAATCACTCACTGCTGACCCTCATCTATCATTCACGATAGGAGAGTCGACCAAATAGAGAATTAAATCCAACAGTATGTAGAAAATAGAAAAACACTAAATATTCCAAAAAAGTTGAATTTTTTCTTGATGATTAAGTACAACGACCATTCTCCCATTTTTCGATAGTCATCCACTCTTACCCACACAACACTTCTCCCTTCTTAGTCCTGATGAAGGTTTGTTAAAAACTGAAATGTTATAACATCGACTTCACCATCAAGAATAAATTCATCTTTTTGGAATATTTTGTGTTTTTCTATTTTTACACACACACACACACACACACACTTATGCACACATATACATACATTAAGGTAGGTTGATTTTTCACTCAAATACATGAAACACCAAATGTTGTGTATTGGTCTAAGTACTGATACTAAAAATTAGATCTTGAACTTGTGCCAATTTTTGAGGAAATGGCATCAAAATGGTAGATAAAATGCACTGAAAAATCCTCGGTTTTGCAACATTTAGCCAAAAAATTGATCAGAAAATCTAACAATTTCAGTATTTAAGGAAAGGAATGTTGTCACATCCTACTTGTAGCAAACAGGTTCATTACTACTAAATAGAGAGTTTGACCCTTGCTGAATATCCCATAGTTGCGACCTTGTGTCACATCCTACCTGTACTGAACAGGTTGAGTAAGTACTTGCATACAATCTAGTAAGAGAGTGCTATCATAATGTAATGGTTAGCAAGCTAGTCTTGCAGGTTCATTACTACTGAATAGAGAGTTTGATCCTTGCTGAATGCCCCATAGTTGTGACCTCGTGTCACATCCTACCTGTAGCGAATGGGATGGATAAATACTTACTACAAATCTAATATGTTATATTAAAAATATTCTGGTTTGGTTTAGTTTGGTTCATTTTACGGCATATCAACCTCAGTGGGTCATTTAATGCCAATAAAGTTTTGAAATAAAGTAATTCTTAATGGATACTCAATGTTTTTTATAAACACATTTTTCTATTTAACCCATAGATGGGACCCTAACAGGTACTACCGCTCCGGGCCAGAGTGGACCTGGGAGCAATGGTGATGAAGGGGTGCTCCACATTCCCCTAACCTCCAAAACTGGTACCTCACCATCAGATAGAGTTTAACGTCATACCCAGGATATGAAGACCCTAAGACACTGCCTTCTAGCACCCATATGATAAAAAGGGTTGTGGCTTGCCATAAGGGTAATAGGGTTGAGGCAATCATATAGGTGCTAGGGCTTGACGTGACCATATATATATGGTTTGCAAGGGAATAGTTTGTAGGTAAAAATTTTGTTTTTAAACTATTTGTTAGTGTGAGATAAAAGTTGGGTAATCTGAACATTAGCTACATAAATGAGAGTAATCCCCATTAGCTACATAAATGAGAGTAATCCCCCCTTGTTTATTTCCCTTTGAGAAAGCCATGTTTTGGTCGGCCATTTTTATTTCACCATAAATCTACACTGAAAATACGAATTTGTTCGAATCAATACAACTGCATGTTTTAACATGAAAACATCATAAAAATGTGTTCTTAATTGTGCTTGCGCATTATTTGAAATGAACTTAATTGTTATTAAATGAAAATGGCCGATCAAAACATATGGCTTCCTCAAAGTGAAATAAACAAGGGGAGGTTACTCTCATTTATGTAGCTAATGTTCAGATTACCAAAAGTTGGTACTACAAATTTAATAGGATGTCTTAACATGATGTAATGTTTAGATAGCTAGTCTTGCAGATCCATTACTACTCACGAGCAAGTTCGATCCTTTATATATGCCCCATACAAGCAACCTTGTGTCACATTCTACCTGTAGTGAAGGGATTGGGTAAATACCTACGTACAGTCCAGCAAGAGAGTCCCACCAATGTGTAATGGTTAGCAAGCTAGCCTCGCAGATCCATTTCTACTGAATAGTGAGTTTGTGTTACATAATTATTAGATTCCTAATATTTATGTACAGTAGTGTAGAAACCAAAATGGCTGTTATAAGTTGCAGCCCACGGCCTTGAAGGATTGAATGACAAGGCTTGACCTCATCCTGATCCTTCCGATGGATACCGTGTGAATCGGTGGAGAAGACCCTCTTCCGGTTTAGATTAGAAAGAGATTTTTAGTCAGATCGGCCAAAAACCACGATGGTGGTAAGTCGTGTTATGCACGCTCCGACTCAATCTGTGCAGGTAGTCTGGTGGGGATTTCGAAATAAAATATGATCTAAGTAAATCGAAGTCTTGTGTTATTATCTAAAATCCACCAATGACACAGGGCTTCTGATAAAGAGAAATCCCCAATGGAAGACCAGACACGAAGTCCCCAAGACGAAGTCCAGACGCTAGAAGACACTGGAAGAAGAATAATAGAAGTAAGAAAGTAAGGAAAGAGAGTATACAACATTTGATCCTTGCTAAATGCCCCATAGTTTCAACCTCGTTTCACATCCTACCTGTAGCAAACAAGTTGGATAAATACCTAAAATAAATTTTATGTGTTCATTAAAAGTATTCTGAGGAAATAAAATTGTATTGAATATTAAGAGATTACAACAATGATTTCATATGTCTTATTATTTTCTATGTAAAAGGGCGAGGTTAGCTCAGTCGGTAGAGCATTCAGCTAGAAACCACAAGGTTCCTAGTTCCTAGTAAAATAAGTACAAATTTGTTAGATGCCGTATTTATATGGTTTTTGAGAAAAATTGAGGGTATCCTGTAGCTCAAAAAGTTGATGTGATATAGAAAAACTGAGGTCAGAAAAATAGTAAAAAGATAAGTATCACTGTGTTGCTCAGTGTAATTGATGATCAATATTTTCTAGGTTGTTTGGTTGTTGTTTAATGGCATATCAACACTTGTGGGTTATTTAATGCCAAATCTTTATATATCTTATTATAATGGAGATTGTGTGTTTTTCTGTCTGTAACCGAAACTATATTCCTACTCAAGTCACAATTCCCTTAGTTATTTACATCACATTCTCCATGATTTTATTTTTATCTAAACCTCAATTATTAATAAAATTGTCTTACATTATTAATACTGTTAACTATGTCTACATACTGATAACATGCAATTATATTTATATATACAACAAAATAGCGGTTTACAGTGTGAATAGGAAGGCTAATTTGCATATTAATATTAAAAAATCGAATTTAATAAATATGTGCTTAGTATTATTGATTTCTAACTGTTTGGTTTTATTTTAATGAATATAAGCAAACATCTCTTCAATGAATCTTAAATGAAATCCATTAACAAGATAAAATAACTGTCATTTTATTCTTTACTTCCTCTTATAACTAAATACTTAAATTAGAAAAAATAACAATGAAAGACGAGTGATGGAAGAGTAAGTTTCAGTTGTTCCATTTTTTATTATACTCCGTCTGTTTCAAATCTTTTATTATACTTCCTCTGTTTCAAATCTTTTTATCTGTATTCTTATTTAGTTTCATTAGCCTTTCTAATTTAATACAATATTGTATTACATTAAAACTTAAATACTTGCACCCGGAGGGTGCATATATTTGCTAATATATATAGTGATACTGATAGCTTTTTGATTTAGTGCATACTGGAAAGCACATATTTGATTTGATTTCACCGAGAAATTTGATGGGTTCCAACTAAAGTTTCTTAATAAATTGTAGGTTTTTATTTATGACCTGGGGAAACAACTAAAGCCATCTAACTCCTACCTTGTAACTTATCCTGTGTAATTCATTTCTAAGAAACTATTGAAATGTATTTACAGTTAGCTTGAAATGGTACAGGGAAGAAAAAAGAAAAACACTGGGATGCATGGATATGATTTTACTGCGTCCTTTTAGATTTTTATGTGTCATGGACGTGGGACATACCTATCAGCATCTCCGTATATATGATTCATTTAACTTCATGTGTATTAATAAACTGGTAAAAATAATTTTTATGTTAGTTGGTTCAATATTTTTTAGTCTAAATATTTTCTAATTTTGTTTTAATTAAATAATTCAGAACAGATTTTTCAAGCTGAGCAACAATTATTCACATTAGTATTATCTGTATTATTCGGACTATTGTCTTCATCTTCATTGTTATCAGTACAATATTTTGTCCGATGTGCCCTCCGGCCTTATTCAGGTATTTCTTTTCGGACTCTGGAACCTTCTTGTCGTAATTGGGAGCCATCACAGAACTTTGAACCTAACCCTTTATTCAGTCCATGGGGATATCCTGTTCTCATTCTGCTAACTATAACTGGGGTAGAGGTGTTAAACTGTGTTAATTATTATTCTATGTTACTGCTGCCCTGGACCAGGATTGAACCTGCAGTCCAGAGATAACTGTCACTTAGAACTATCTTAAGCTAACTCCTTTATCCACTAAGCCATGTGTCCAATTGGAATAACGCAGATAATACTAATAATCAAGCCTCATCTCAAACATTCAGAGAAATAATTATTCACATGTTCACTTAAATAATTGTGTTAAGCATGAAACAGCTGTTATAAACTATTAAATAAATAAAAAAATGATTGATTATAATTGATTATTATAATTTTTGTTAACATCATGTATATCTATAAATTAGAAGAAATAACTTCATGTGTATCAATAAACTGGTGGTTATATTAGATTTTTCATTAACTTCATGTGTATCAATAAACTGGACAAAATAATTTTCATTAACTTCAAATAGTTTGTAGGTAAATATTTTTGTTTGGTTTTATAAACTGGTAGAAATAATCTTTGTTAGGTTTTTCATGAACTTCATGAGTATTGAAAAATTGGTAAAAATTGATGTAATGAATATGTAAATACCTTGGTGCCTCCTCACTATAATCTGATTGACAGTGTCATGTATAAATATTCGACACTTTGTAGTACAAGCACCTAAGCCTAAACTTACTCGCCAGACTACACCACGACTGCTCAGAAGACATGCTGCTATTCGACGCACCAACTACCACTGCGATAATATACCAAATACCAACTTCATAATATATCCCTTAACCCGGATATATCAAAAATAATTTTAGTTAGCCCACAAGAAGTAAGAACCAGCTTTTATTGGGAACAAGATACCAGTACCAATGAACATAACTTAGCCCCGTATATGTCTATTTACAGGAAGTGCGTGGTGTAATGGTTAAAGTCTTGGGAAATGGACTCGACGCCCAGAGTTCAAATCCTGGATGAGATAATTGCATTTCCCTTAGCACTAATACCCTTGGGAAAGGTATGAATCATACTCTTCCTCCAACTATGGATAAATAGTAGGGCAGTATGGGCTCTTTAACCTTGGTTAGGCAACCGGTCTAGGAGAAGGGAAACTTTGAATTCAAGCCTGTTGAACTCCGCTTAAGAAATTGACCTTGTGTCACATCCTGCTCGTGCGGAGGGGTTGGTAAATATATATATGTCTATTTACATATTTTGTGTAGTTGTTTCTTAAGAGTTTTTTTAGCACATGATATCAAGGATTCCTATCTAATATTAATAGTTTTCAAATAGATCTATTTGACCCTAACAAGTACTACTACTCTGGTTTAGAGTGGACCTGGGAGTAATGGCAATAAAGAGGTATTTGACACTTCTCAGATCTCCAGAACTGGAGCCTACGCAATGCAGTTTAACTCTTAACGTCCTATACTGCCTCATTCCACCCGGCTGGAAGTCACATTCATTTTTATAATCTGCCCCAAATGATAGCCTTTGTAATATGTAATATTAAACATGTAGATCTGGCCAATGCCGGGGGTCCAGTGGCTTCGGCCCTGGATCTTTACAAGTTAATACCGTCGATCCCAGGGGGCTATCCCCCCAGGCAACACCTGCCCCTTGATTTAAAGGGGCAGGGCTGGGTTTATTGCCCAGTGTCTGAGGCGCCTCCCTTGAGGGGGAATGCCGACGGGATTGACGCAATTTTTCCACCCGCCACCCATGAGCTTTGGTTTGTGGGTGGTCCCACGTTAATAGGGCCTTTGTGCCTAACCCGTACAAGTGGGGTACGAGGTAAATGTAATGTGATATTAAACATGTTTAGAAGTCTTTGATTTAAGGGAAATAATAGGTAACTTTTAATGAAAAGGCCATTTTTTTGATAAATCCTTATAGGAATGGGGGCTCTGGACTTAGAAAATTCTCAACAGGATGTTAAGAGTTAATGTCATATCCAGGATACCCTACTTTTTTTGTGAGAGTCTTACCTCTACAGGTTAAATTTAAATATGGTATAAAATATCTATTTTACAACACCTGTCACAGGTATATTTTAGAGTAGGGAAAAAAAACATTTAAATATGGTCTAATAATTTTCTTTTTGTTTAACTTAGATGTTCAATCATAAAAAGGACTACCATCAAGATGGTGCAAATGATTTCGGATATTTGAATTGGGTATTCTTAAGATGTTGGCCGTTACACTTCTTATGTTTTATTGCTATCAACCTCAACTGGTCTCTAGCCAACTTTTGATTGTAGGTGTGGCCTCCCAAGTCATGTGTCCGTAGGTCACATGATAATTCAGCCCCTTCAAACTTTCTCTTTTGTTCCTTTGAAGAGAAAACACCTCTAGGTCATGCCATGTCAAATCATCCAGATAAAAGTAAAATTGTCACCCACCCGCTTCAATTTTTCTGAAATTTTTTTTTCTAGGTGTGGACTATGTTAGCATTAGACAATCCCCAAAATTTGAGTTTATGATTTTTTCCTAGCAAGATCAATATCACAATGTGGCACTGCATCTATGACAAAATTTTTTTCTATTATTATTTCACATATATTGAACATTATTCATATCAAAAAGATAGTTTGATTTTTGTTCAGAACTGAAGCTACAACATCAGTTAGAATTTTGCAAATCAGAAATCATTAATAACTTTAAGACTTTTTTTATAGCATTTTTGGATTCCTTGGGGCAAAATGCTTTTATAAACCAATTTTTAGTAGTAGGGAAGCTCTAGAACTCATTTTACAGACAAAAATAGAATACAAAAAGTCACCATTTTTCACTCCCTCTCCCAAATTTGGAGAGCTAAAAATTGACATAACTCTGCCAATTTTTGGAATTAGAAACTCAAATTCTGGGGATTGTCCAACTTTAACATAATCTACACCTGGACAAAATTTCATAAAAATTGAAGGGGGTGGGTGACATTTTTTGATGTGGAATTACCTCTGTCTCTTTTTGGTCCTCATTCATTGAGCAAAAAGGACATTTATCTTTGCTTTTTTCATAGAACAGAATAGAGACAATTAGTTTCCAACTTCAGCATAGCATTTATTGTACCCCAACAGAATAACCATGGAAAACACTAAGTCCTTACTAACCCTTTCTTTATTACACTGTTTGTTCATGGAATATATTGTACAGTTAACTTGGGGGGGGGGCATACGTATTCTGTTATTAGTTGTTACATGTCACATTTATTAAACATTAATAGATAAACATTGTGTGTATAAATAGCAGGGCTTAGAATATGTAAGACCCCCCCCCCACTCCAATGGGGTTTGGTTTGGTTTGGTTTGTTGGATTTTACGGCATGTCAATCCTTGTTGTGTTATTTTATGCCAAAGACATTTTGTTCATGTGTGTTGTCTGTCTTTCCCTACTGTTGTTCATGTGTGTTGTCTGTCTTTCCCGACTGAATGTTCAGTGTTAGGGTATCTGTAGATGCCCAAATGCATTATAAGGACTTAGTGTTGGTTTCAAACTAATATCTACTAATTCTTATAGTATGAAAAACAAATATATTTTCACATGGTAGGTGTTCAACTATAGTTACACATAGCAATGGAATAATGAAATATAATTTTTTTCTTAATAGTGCCCTAGGTATGACATTAAACCGCATCAAATGGTGAAGTTACAATTTTGAGCTCTGCGGAGTGTGAAGTACCCCTTCATCACCATTACTCCCAGGTCCACTCTGATTCAGAGTGATAGTATCTGTTAGAGTCCCATTTATGGGTTAAATAGATAAAAAAAATGTTTTTTTTAAATTGAGTTTTAAAGAAATTTGAATACCTATCAAGCATGAATAGAAAGAAAAAAACGTTTTCAGCATCAAATAACCCAACAAGGGTTGACATGCTGTAAAATCCAAAAAAAACAAAACCTAATTTATATTTCACAAGGTCCAACACTTAAAAAAAAGGTCACACATACCTAGTCTATAACATTACTATTTGGACCATATAACCTTTAGGCACCCCTTCCGTGATCTCGATTTGTTGGGACATTCTTTCCATTTACACCGTCAAAATCCAGTTGTTTGTTAGGGGTTAGGGTTAGGGATAGGGGTTAGTTTTATAATTTAAAAAAAAACTAAAAATTGTCTGTTAACAATTAACCGGATTTTGACGGTGTAAATGGAAAAAATGTCCCCACGAATCGAGATTGCAAAAGGGGTGCCTAAAGGTCATGTGGTCCTACTATTTTTACACATTAAGAGACAAGAGTGGAAAAAGAAATAAAGAAGAGTCCTTTTTCTTTGCTTATAAATTATTCAACTGAAAGTGGTGAGAAAATGGATGGGCTGAAATAGTTTGTTTGTTTGTTTTGTTTTACGGCATATCAACCTCAGTGGGTCATTTAATGCTAAGTTTTGGATTCATAGTGATAGTTTGGTAGAAAACAATCGTCTGTGGTTTACAGATTTGATCTCTTTGGTGATCGTAAAATATATACACAAATGTATGTATTTATCAGATAAAACACTGCTCCTTAATGGCAGCTGTCGATGGCTGAGAGGTTAAGGAACCAGGCTGAGGAAAAGTCAGTCGGGTTTCGCTCCTGATCAGAAGTAGGTACTGTGTCTAGCCACACTGATAAGAAGTGAAATGTCGAAACACGGTGTCTGTGGATGACTTATTATAGATATGTATAGATTTTAACTACGGTTCAATTACTCATATTTTTGAGTACATTCCCAATTCTTTTAGGAAATGTAAAATCCTGGATAGTCTTATTTTCATGAAAAGTTCTTTCAAATTACTTGTTTGGTAGTATTTTCGCACTAAGCATTTTTCTCGAACTTAATTTTTTTTTTTTTTTTAATTTAAATCATTCAAACTCAGCCAGGCGGTCGTTATCTCTATGATAGTGAGAAAACAACAATAAAGGATAAGCCATTCCCTCTCTGTTGTAGAGATAATGGCCTGTGAGTGGTGTGATTAAAAATTATACCAAAATAAAAGTCGAGAAAAATACTAGTTAAGAATTAATAGAAATAATTGATCAAAACTGTGTTAATAGTGGATTTTAATCACACACCCCCATGCACCCAGCAAAACAGGAATCTATATATACATATGTGTGGTGTAATGGTTAAAGTCATGGGAAATGGACTTGTCACTCCGAGTTCAAATCCTGGACGTGGTAACTGCATTTTCACTTAGCGCTAATACCCTTGGGAAAGGTATGAATCCAATTCTCCCTCCAACTATGGGTAAATAGTAGGGCAGACCGGGTTCTTTAACCATGGCCAGGCAACCGGTCTAGGAGAAGGAAAACTCTGAATTCAAACCTGTTGAACTCCGCTTAAAAAATTGACCTTGTGTCACATCTTGCTAGTGCGGAGGGGTTGGTAAATATATATATATATATATATATATATATATATATATATATATATACATACACACACATACAATTTTTCTAAAGAATCAAATATTTTTTCTGTTTCTGAAGAAATACATAAATTAAATTTTATTCTCATTACTTGGACTTTTATTTTGTTGTCTTTAACAACACAAATATTTTTTCAGAGTAACAACATACGAAAAATCATATAGTCACAAAGGTGTTGTTTATTTCTTACTAGGCTCGTGGGTCCTTTTTTAGAGAGAATAATGTCAAACTGTTCTATCGTAAATCACGTTCATGCACATTGTTTGTTGCTACCCTAGACATGTCACGACGGAGCCCCAACAAACACATCCAACCCTTCTCAGGTCCAGTGAAAAAGAAGCCAAATTTTCTTTACTTCCATTTGCGGTCCTGTGTGTGTGTGTGTGTGTGTGTGTGTGTGGAGGGGGTTCACATCCACTTCCGCTCCTCCGCAAAAACTGGGACTTCCATTTTTATTTTTAACTCTAGTTCCGGGGTCATTGGTCAGTCACTGGCTGGCACTCATTGAGTATTTACCCTTCCAAACTTTAACCTCTTTTTGTTCTTATTTCTTTTTCTTCTCTTTCTCCAGAAATCTGTTTTCTTTTCAATCCCCAAATTCTCCGTAGACCATAATAATTACGCTACACTTTTTAAGCTGACTCGATTATTGCAAACGATTTATTTTTTAAAATTATTTTATGGGAGGCTACTCACAGTTGCCAACTTGGAGAATTACAAAACAGATAAACATTGTGTGTATAAATAGCCAAGGTGGCAGGGCTTAGAATATGTAAGACCCCCCCCCCCACTCCAATGGGGTTTGGTTTGGTTTGTTGAATTTTACAGCATGTCAATCCTTGTTGGGTCATTTTATGTCAAAGACGTTTTGTTCTATTCATGCTGGTGGGTATTCAAAAAATTTTTTAAAACTCAATTTTTTCCTATTTATTTAAGCCATAGATGGGACCCTAACAGGTACTACCATTCCAAATCAGAGTGGACCTGGAATTAATAACAATGAAGGGGTACTCCACACTTCCCAGAGCTCCAAAATTGGAACTTCACCATCAGATGCAGTTTAATGTCATACCAAGAACACTAAGACCCTCAGACACTGCCTTCTAGCACATATATGATAAAAAGAGTTGGGGGACTTGCCACAAGGGCAATAGGGTTGGGACAATCATATAGGTGCTAGGGCTTGATGTGACCATCCGAATGATTGATGGCCTCTCCGACCACCAAATGGGTATCTTGGGCATAACACTAAACTACATCAGGTGGCATAGAGGACTTCTTCATTGCCATTACTCCTAGGTCCACTCTGAATCAGAGTGGTAGTACCTGTTAGGGTCCTATCAATGAGTCAAATAAATCTGTTTGCAAATTATTTGTACGAGATACGATTACTTGATACCATAAAACAGTGTACAAAAAACTTATTTAAAAAAAAAAATGTAAATATAAACGTACAATGTACATAATTACCAAACCTCCAGGCATCCCATTGGAGAGTAATAGTTAGCAAACTAGTCTCGCGGATCCACTACTACTGAATAGCGAATTCACTCCTCACTGGATGCTCCATACTTAAAACCTTGTGTCACATCGAGTTGGGTAAATTTATACCTAACCTCTAGATATAAAATAACCCCAGACTGGTTGACATGCCATAAAAATCAATCATAATTTTAAAAATAGGTACAAATGCAGAATGGCACACAAGAGATAATATCGTTAGAATCGCATTTTACGTATAAATAGCATTAAATGTCGGAAACTCCCTAGGTAAAGTGTTAGGGCTTTTCCCCTTTTCTTAGCATCTCGAATGTTTCGGGTATTTTCGAGAAATGTAATGCTTTTTTTATATGTAATCGAATGATATTATCTCTTGCGTACTATTCTGCATTAGTATAAAAAATAAAGTCACTAATAATCTCACAGGGTTTTTTTTGGTCGAAAATTAATTTCGTTATTCGCTGTGTAAACAACGAGGGCGCTACTAACGTTTACACACCTGAATTCGTTATCAACAAAGCGAGAGTAGCATCCTTTATTTTACCGACATGTTCCGAAAAATCGCAATTGTTTATCTGTACTAATTAATAAATGCCAAAGAATAGACGGGCCAAATTGTGTTTACTGTTTTGAGAGACGAGAGACAAATTTAACAAACAACATATGGAATGAGGAAAACACTTGATAAGGGAATTTACGTCTCACATCAAACAAACTTTTAAAATCGACAAAGTTTCGATTTTTTATTTATATTTCTATATGAATTAAGTAATAAAACTAAATAACTTAATTTAAAAAAATAGGAAATACTATTAAAATAAAATATCAGAAATGTAAAAACAAACAAATGATATAAATAAAAACAACAACCAAAAAACAAAGTGTGCGCAGTTTTCTTTCTTTCTAGGATTGCCAGATGGTAGTTTAAAAAAAAGAAAAGTTTGTTAACTTCTTTTAATCTTATATATATATATATATATACTTTTAATGGGTAGGATATAATAAATTCTCTTTTAAGATACACAGACACAATTAAATAAATACATTTTAAAAATTTTAAAGAGCATTTTATGTTCAAGGTCGAAGAAAAATCATGTGTTTTAAAATGTTTTTTAAAAGAATGTTGTACACGATATATTGTAACTCAACGATATGACCACATGATGAAATATATTTATCCAGCCTTGAAAAACGTCAACATATTTTTACTTTTTAATTTTTTTTTTATATATACAGTAAACTGATTTTTAAAAAATCCAAATCATTTTTTTAATTTAAATTCAGAAAGCACAATTTTTATTATAGACAGCAATCCAGAAGATTTTTTTTAAATAAACGGATACGGGGTAATAAATATTAGTATTAAATACTAATATTTATTCCTTATTTAAAAAAAAAATTTTCAGCTTTATTTGTTATTTTCTATAGTAAACTGATTTTTAAAAATCCAAATCATTTTTTAAATTTAAATTCAGAAAACATTTTTAAAGCAAGCAAGATTAAAAGAAAAAAAAACCCTAAAAACAAAACAAAAAAAAAAACGGATACGGAGTAAAAAGTAATATTTATTTATTTTTTTTATTTTTCAACTTTATGTGTTATTTCCTATACTATAGGACATACACTAAACTGATTTAAAAAAAACCCAAATCTTTTTATTAATTTAAATTTAGAAAACATTTTTTTAGACAAGCAAGAAAACGTTTTAAAAAAATAAAGTGATACGGGGTAAAAAATAATGTTCATTCCTCCTTTTTTTCAGCTTTATTTGTTTAAAAAGATAAATAAAACATACAAAATTAAATGGAGGGTGATTAAATAATAAAAAATAAAAACTTACCTCTTTGTTGATGACTGTAGCATGGCTAAGAGATCGTAGGGCAGATGTGATTTTTCTTCCAAGATCGGCTAACACCATTTTGGCAGTGATTAGGGTTGATTAATAAATCCAAAACAGATTGTGGGCAGATTTTAATTTGTCAGGAACTGGAAACGAATAAACTACAAATAAATATCTAAAAAGAAAGAAAGAAGAAAAAAATAAATAAAAGAATCAACTAACTATTAAAAAAAACAGTAAAAAATTCGATAATATCTAAGAGTTACGTTTACGTATAGAAAAGTTTTCATTTTATTTTAAATGTAAAATGTGTTACTTCAAAAATAATACCAGTAAAAAAAAAAAAAAAAGGATCGACCTATTTATTTTCGTTAAAAAAATCCGTATCAACAATTCTGTATCTTCAAAATGGATCTAAAGAGAAGAGCGGAGATTGTTTTAACCTTAAAAGATGTTTATCACGAAAACTGGAACGGATTTGCGGAAGCCAAATTGAATGAGAAAAATGGAAATTACTTACTTGGAAGAGTTCAACAGGGATTCCTGTACTCAACCATGTATCGTCATCAAAAATACGGTGTAATATCACGTGACTAACACGGTGTCAGACATTAACAAGTCAACACTGGTTTAACAGGCCACCAAATGTACTTTTAGTTATTTACTAAGCTTAGCTTAGTTGTGACACAATTCCGGAAGTACGGGGCACCCAGTGAGAATCGAACTCAATGACAATTATCTGCTAACCCAGCTTGCTAACCATTACACCAAGTATAATTTAAAATTGAAATACCGGAGTTTTTTTTTTTGATAAATGTTTGAAACAGACTCTGTTCATATCTATCTATCTATCTATCTATCTATCTATCTATCTCAGAGGGAGTCCCTGTGGCATGGTGGCTAACGTACTGGACAGCAACATTGTAGTAAGACTTACTACAATGTAAGTGAATTCAATCTCCAGTCATGCTATTATGTTCACTTTCAGATTAATACTCTTGGGAAAGGCATGAACCCGTTCATCCTCCTGCTTTGGGTTAAATGATATTCCTACTGTTTTTCTACAAGGATGGCTTTGTGGAAATGCTCATGGAATAATGGTCATCGTTATAAGAAATGGACACAGTGACCTGAGTTCAAATCCTGCATGAGGCTGCTAGCATTTCAGATAGTGCATCCAACTATTCTCCCTCCAGTTATGGGTAAGTAGCAGGGCAGACTGGGTTCTTTAACCTTGGCATGTCAATTGATCTAGGTGAAGGAAAACTCTGAATTCAAACCAGTTATACTTTGCTTAAAAAATTGACCTTGTGCCACACCCTGTTTGTCTGGAGGGGTTGGTAAATACTTTCAAGGAAGGCTTAGGCATTAAACAACCCATGTAATATATGCCATTAAACAAAGAAACCCAACCAAACCTATCTCTGTTTGTTCATATCTATCTAATCACAGTTTGTTCACATCTATCTATCTATCTATCTATCTATCTATCTCAGTTTCTTTTTACATCTATCTATTTATCTATCTATCTATCTCAGTTTGTTCACATCTATCTATCTATCTATCTATCTATCTATCTATCTCAGTTTTTTCACATCTATCTTTCTATGTATCTATCTATCTCAGTTTGTTCACATCTATCTATCTATCTATCTATCTATTTCAGTTTTTTTCACATCTATCTATCTATCTATCTATCTATCTATCTCAGTTTGTTCAACTCTTTCTGTCGATCTCAGTTTGTTTACATCTATCTATCTGTCTATCTATATCAGCATATCTGCCCCCCTTTCTCTATCTCCATCTCTCTATTTATTTATAGACTTTTGACTTTCTTGCGTATGGAGAATTCATGCATATTGTACTTTGTATTGCTATTAAGATGAAACCCACTAAAGAACTCTAGTAAGACTTTCTCACTAATTTGATACGTTTTCTTTATGCGCTGCTTGGACATTTAACACGGTGCACTTTTCATTTATTTGGGACAGGTTTGCATATCATTATGATATTCCTGCTGTACTTCTTTAACTCTTAACGTCCTATAAATAGAAAATGAAATAATGAAAATAAATGAAACCAAATAAAATAAAACAAAATCAAATTAGATAAAGAATATCTAAAAAGAAAATTTAAAAAGTAACAATCTCCTTGGAGACCTCAGACAGAAAGAGCCCTCTAGGCATGCACAGAGAAAAAAAAAAAAAACAATTCCTGGTGCCTAAAATCCTCCCCTGACTTGGTACTGGAAGTAAGGGACCGGAAGGGTGGGGGTGAAGACCCTAGAAATAATTAGAACAATAAAAGTAGAACAATAAAAGTAGTGGATGAAGGTGGCCATTCCAACTAGCAGAACTGTAAAGATATTCAGAGAAGGACCACATCCCTCCATAATAACGCCCCCTTACCTATTATGGTAGAGGCGTGTAGTATCGCTTGACAAGCTTAATTTCGCTAGGATGGTCAGCTGTGTACTGTGGCCGAGGCGATAAAAGTGTTTCACTAGTGTTTCACTGTGTCTGCTGAAGTCCCGGTTTCGATTTCTGTCGGAGGGAAATCGTTAGTATATACCGCTGATGAGACTTAATAAAGTCGAAACAGTCTGTACGGTATTCTACACATCGAGCCATCCTTTACTGGGATTACACTTGTCAAGTTCATTTTCTATAAGAAAAAGTATCGAATTTTATGCGATACATGCGTTGTAAGTGCCTTCAAGTAAAAATTTAATATATATATATATATATATATATATATATATAATATATATAGGAACAGACTGGGATAAATAGATAGATAGATAGATAGATAGGGAGAGAGAGAGAGATAGAAACTGAATGAGATAGATCGATAGATAGATAAATGTTTTCTGTCTTGAGAATTATTTTGTTATTTATTTAGTCTAGATCGATCTATTTGATAGATAGATATTCACAGAACAAAATAGATAGATATATAGATAGATAAGAACAGAGAATGGATTTATAGATAGATCAATAGATAGGAATAGAGAGATATAGATAGATGGATAGATAGATACTAACATATTTAGATAGATAGATACATATGAGGCAATTGAGATAGGACAGAACCTGACAGCAGCCACCACCGCTGACTACTACAACAAACTCAGACAGCACCCCCAACTTTGGGAGAACATAGCAGCAGACCTAACAACGAATGAGCCTACAACAGAATTCTTCACCCTAAAAGAACTCTACAAAAGATAAGTGTTTATATATGTGACTTAAGACCGCTAAAAGCATTAAGTTTTAGCAAACTCTTTGCACTGTAATAAACCCCTTTTAAACACAATACTTGTCTTGTCTTTATTCCTTTCTTATGACAGAATTTCTGGACCATATCACCTTTAGGCACCCCTTTTTGATCTCGATTAAGAAAGGACATGTTTTTCATTTACACCGTCAATATTCGGTTTAGGGTTAGGGTTAGGGTTAGGGTTAGGGGTTAGGGTTAGGGGTTAGTTTTATAATTTAAAAAAAATCTAAAATTCGTCTGTTAAAACAACCGGATATTGATGGTGTAAATGAAAAACATGTTTTTTCTTAATCGAGATCAAAAAGGGGTGCCTAAAGGTCATATGGTCTGAATTTCTGTTATTTTGCTAAAACTTATTGAGCAGTAATGGGGAAATTTCTGTTAGAAAGGAATCTCTTCCTCTTTTAGCCGAGGACTTTGTTGGGTACACAGGCCATTAACTGGCTTGGGAGTAATATCCTCTTCAAGAAATAGTTGTGAATCTTCCGATGAAAGTCTAAATCTAAAACCATCTTTGTCTTTGTCCTTTCTCTTCCTCAATTCCTTTTCAGCTTGTGACGACCCACAAGAAAGAAAATGAAAAAGAAATGGAAATTTGGGCTTTAAGATATTAGATGTAAATGTTCTTATAATAAGTTGGAAGGTTCAATGTAACCTTCCATGTGGGTACATATGTGTACATACATTAATCCGACAAAGAAGTTATAAGATAATAACAAACATAGACTTTAATTAGTGAGCATGTGGAGAAAAGACATACATGACAGGTATATATACTCATAACAAAGGTACAGAAATAGATAATGTTCACCTTTAGTTGTCAAAATTCCTAGCAAATAAGGCAATTAAAGTAACCTCCCTTGACTTTCACTTTGAACCAAGCAGGTAGCTATTTTGAAAGTCTCCGTGCAAAATAAACAAATCTTAGAAACTTTTTCGAAAACAATACAACTGCATGCTTTAACACAAAAATATCATAAACTGTGTTCTTAATAACAATTAAGTTCATTTCAGATAATTTTATGCTAGGAATTTAGCCAACTGATTTTCACTTTGAAACAAGCCAGTAGCCATTTTGAAAGTTTTCGTGCGAAATACACAAATCTTAGAAACTTTTCGAAAACAATACAACTACCTGCTTTAACACAAAAATATCATAAAATTTGTTCTTAATAACAATTAAGTTCATTTCAGATATTGCACACGCACAATTTTATGCTAGGAATTTTGACAATTAAAGGTGAAAATAACCCAGAAATATATAGAGAACAGATACATAAACATATATATAAAGAATGTAGGACTTATGTCCTAAGGAAGTAATACAGAGTTTCTGAAGGAATGTCACTTACTGATTGTTGGTTGGGGGACAAAGCCCCCCCCCACTTAATTGTAAGAGGCACACAGCGTCTAACCCATGGGCTGTCATTTCTGGACTCTGAGAAAGAGAGTGATTTTCTCCCGGGCTCCTGCCTAAATACTCTAGCCACCTATCGGTGAAAATCTGCAGCAAGGGAAGATAACCCTATTGGACTCATGTCCATCCGGAATTACCATTTTACTGACCCGACAGAGAAAAGAAATTAGCAACAACCAGTGAACATGCACCAAAGACGACCAAAAATCCTAAACCCACGTAAGCAACAACTAAATTATTCTATTGAGTTAGTATAGCATTTAATTCTAAGACTAACAGCAATAAATAAATGAATTAAAACTTAGTTTAATTCTAACAATTTATTAAAGACAAATAAAACAAAGAATAACAATATAAAGTCTATTGTGTTAATATAGCATTTAATTCTAAGACTAACAGCAACAAATAAATGAATTAAAACTTAGTTTAATTCTAACAATTTATTAAAGACAAATAAAACAAAGAATAACAATATAAAGTCTATTGTGTTAATATAGCATTTAATTCTAAGACTAACAGCAACAAATAAATGAATTAAAACTTAGTTTAATTCTAACAATTTATTAAAGACAAATAAAACAAAGAATAACAATATAAAGTCTATTGTGTTAATATAGCATTTAATTCTAAGACTAACAGCAACAAATAAATGAATTAAAACTTAGTCTAATTTTAACAATTTATTAACGAGCAAATAAAACAATGAGTAACAATATAAAGTCCTTCCTGTGTATAAAGTTGAATTTGAGGGACTTACTGGCATGCTGGAGAAGATATCTGGTATCTTAGGGAGATTTCTTGGAGAGGATTTAAAGTCGCTGCCTCATCGGATCTTGTCCGGGGTCTCTTCTGGTGAATTTTGGTATTTTGCGCCAAAACTTCTGGGCTCATCATGTGATTGGTATATCCAATCACAGAAAGCCTCTCCCTCACTCAACTCCACACAAAGGAATTAACATTTTACTGACCCAACAACTCCATTCTTGTACATAGAACATGGTGCACATTTCATCTGTTTGGGACACGTTTGTGTATTGATATAACATTCCTGTTAAACAGGGTGGTCCATAAAAGACGGACACATGGATTGAATAAAGGGTTAGGTCCGAAGTTCTGTGAAGGCTCCCGATTACAAGAAGAACGTCCCCTAGTTTGAAGAGAAGGTTTCCAAATTCAAGGAGGGGGTTTCCGAATCCGATGAGAAATACCTGAAGAAGGATGGAGGGCATATCGGCCAAAACATTGCGCAGATAACAATAAAGATGAGGACAACAGTCCGAATTATACAAATAATACGGACATTTTGTTCATTGCTAATTTCTGTCTTGTTAAATAGAGCTTCAGTCTTGATACTTTTTTGACATAACTCATATGTATACTTTCTCTCTATGTGAAGGAATTTATTGTACCTGTAATTAACTGGGGGTTAAGTAGCGTGTTAGTTGTGATTGCCAGTTTTGAAAGGAAAGACAGGTAAAGGGAACGTGACCTTGGAAGTAATGAAGAAGTAGTTGATTGACTTTAAAAAGAAGTATCTCTACATTTTTTTTTTTTTTACAAAATATCCATTTCATACATAAATCCATTCATTCGATGCATAGATACACAATGTCATAAAATATTTAATATCTATCTTTGATAAGTATTAGTGATAAGTAATAATGATAAGTATTATTGATTTACTGAATAAAAGATATAAATGAATAATCTATCATAAAAATAGATAAAAGTAATCTCTATATATAAAAGAGAAATTCTGTATGTCTGTCAGTCTGTATGTTTGTTTGTACAATGACCAAACTCACATCCTTTTATAAAGCAATATTGGTGAAGACCAACATAGACCAAAGTTCAATAAAATCCACACCCTATTTTTGTCTGAGAGGGTGTTAAAAAATTTGGACCATATTAATTTAGGCACCCCTTTTTGATATCGATTAAGAAAGGACATGTTTTCATTTACACCGTCAGTATCCGGTTGTTTGTTAGGGGTTAGGGTTAGGGGTTAGTTTTATAAATTTTTTTAAAATCTAAAAGAGAGGGTGTTAAAAAATTTGGACCATATTACCTTTAGGCACCCCTTTTTGATATCGATTAAGAAAGGACATGTTTTTCATTTACACCGTCAGTATCCGGTTGTTTGTTAGGGGTTAGGGTTAGGGGTTAGTTTTATAATTTTTTAAAAATCTAAAAGAGAGGGTGTTAAAAAATTTGGACCATATGACCTTTAGGCACCCCTTTTTGATCTCGATTAAGAAAGGACATGTTTTTCATTTACACCGTCAATATCCGGTTGTTTCTTAGGGGTTAGGGTTAGGGGTTAGTTTTATAATTTTTAAAAAAATCTAAAAATTGTCTGTTAAAACAACCGGATATTGATGGTGTAAATGAAAAACATGTCCTTTCTTAATCGAGATCAAAAAGGGGTGCCTAAAGGTCATATGGTCCCAGAAATCAAATGACAAAAGTAAGCAATCTGAGCATAAGATCAGCGCAGATATAAAGCAAAAATAGAAATAATGAAAATGATAATTTTAAACCACCGCCCTGTCAGAATGCACCGACTGCACCTCTGCAGAGGAGTAAGACTCCCCCAATGGGGCCACCTTTTGGCCGTGGGTGGCCACCCGTGATGCTTAAGGATAGAGCCCAGGTGGATGAGCAGTTCATGACTTGCAATACTCCACTTTGGCCCTATCTTGAGCTAGACGGGCGGTCGGAGAGGCCCCCTTTGATCAATTGGCTGGTCATGTCAAGCCCTAGCACCTATATGATTTTCCCAACCCTATTGCCCTTATGGCAAGCCCCAACCCCTTTTTATCATATGGGTGCTAGAAGGCGGTGGCTGCAGGTCTACATGTCCTGGGAATGACGTTAAACTCTATCTGATGGTGAGGTTCCAGTTTTGGAGGTTTGGGGAATGTGGAGCACCCCTTCATCACCATTGCTCCCTGGTCCACTCTGACCCGGAGTGGTAATACCTGTTAGAGTCCCATCTATGGGTTAAATAGAACAAATGTATTTATAAAAAATTGTATTATCCATTAAGAATTGATTTATTTCAAAACTTTATCGGCATTAAATGACCCACTGAGGTTGATATGATGTAAAACAAAACAAACAAACAATTTTAAACCAATCAAAAGCCTTCCCGCTCAAATAGAAGTTTTCAAAAAGACCGAATTTGGAGCCTATGTTTGGATATATAAAAGGATGTTTTTTTGAGTTGAATTTCAGAGACTGACACATGCTTGACGAATCCACATCACTGAATTTAAAACTATTTGCCTGCCGCTGAAGGTACAAACTTATCTTACCCTCTCTCTAAAATTCCACTGCTTATATAGATGCAATACTCTTTCTTACCCTTTCTTACCCTTTTTTTCCACTACATTACTGAATTTATTTGTTTTAATACATTGATTAATCGTTAAATTTATGAGTTATTTGTTTTTCTGTTTTTATCCATGTAACCTTATTGTGTATTTGTTGTAATTACTAATATCTATCTATATCTATCTATCTATCTATCTATATATATATATATATATATATATATATATATATTTATAATATAAAGAGTTTTGAAGGCAATTTACAATGCAATATGTGTTGAAAATTATATTCATTTTAATTCTAAATATTTTCGGAAATAAAATTCCATCATCAGAGTTATTAAAAAAAAAATCTTTATATTACACATACGCACAATGCTTCAAACATACTATTAAAAAACCCTTTATTTCACTATGCCTGAGCGAGGCTAAATTTATAGTAAAATTAAAAGAATTTCGAACAATCTCCATGAATGCAGGAGCAGCCAAACCGACTTAACATCACAGAAATAACCGATTTAACATCACGGAAGTAACTGAAAAAGAAAATAATTTTTCAAATATATGGCGTTCCTCAACTTCTTAAAACAACAGATGATTACACCATCACCGTGGGATAAGTACTATAAAAAAAACACCTAGTACTTTTAATAACTCTGATGATGGAATTTTATTTCCGAAAATATTTAGAATTAAAATAAATATAATTTTCAACACATATTGCATTGTAAATTGTCTTCAAAAATCTTTATATTACACATATGCACAATGCTTCAAACATACTATAATATATATTTATCTATATCTATATCTATATCTATCTATCTATCTATCTGTCATGGGTTGCCCAGATTAGAATTCCTGTAGGAGTTGTGCCCCTTACACCATTTTATTTCCTTCTCATATGGTTCACTCCCTCCGCTGCTATCTTGCTACCAGAAGGACGATCTTCCGGCTACCCAGCATTCCCTGTGAGTAAGCGGGACTTTTAATTCCTTTCCCAAACTGCTCGCCTATCGAGTAGACGTGACTCGCCTCCCTTGTGTTCTTCTCTCAGAGAACAGGTAAGACTAAACTCCCTCTTGGCCTATCTCCTCTTATCATTACTTATTAGACCTTTCTCGTTGCCTGCCGTATCACCTTTTCTATTATGTTTTATCACTTAAAGACTTGGTGTACTTTATTTAATTGGCAATACTGTCTCGGTCTGTAATTTACGTTTCTGCGTTAAGAGTTACGTCCCTTAGACCAACTGTGTATTTTTTCTAAACGGGACTATTCTTGCATTTTCACCGCCCTTTTCCGGCTACTATTATTCAGCGGTAAATTCAAGGCCTTATCCACACGCGTTCAATTCCTTTTCTGTGTTCTTCCTTAAAGAGAACAGGTATGTCACTTGACTCTCAGTAACCTTCTTATTAAATTTTGTAATAGACTTTTACCTTGTGTATCTGACTATATTATTTGACGTTTCGCTGAACCTTGTACACTAAGAAAGATTTTGTAATGTTCACTCCCTTGTCCCTCGATTACTTTCTCTCATAGACTCTGCCTCCCTCGTTTGTACCTTTCTTAACTTCTAAGCCTGTTTGGTGGTGTTATCGTATGTCATTATTATTTCACTGTCTTTATCTATGAACTGCCTCAGTTTTTCTATTAACACCCATCCATTGCTTTCTTCAGACATTGTTGTGGCTTGTTGTATAAACCTATTTTCTTTCCTATTTCAGTTTTTTACACTTTCTAGTGAAAGGAATAAAGAGATTACCTTATGCACAGTGTTTGTTATTCTATGCCAGAGGGAGTTAGACTACGTGAGACGAAAAGTCGTTCATACACTTTGGAAAAGATATGAGCGACGAAGTAGGACTCGGGATAAATACTGTATCCCCTTTTTGCTCCATGACATATTCCCATGTAAGGACTCTGTGCTTGCTACCCTTTGACTGCCTTCCATTTTTGTCCCATTTGTCATCTCCTTCCCAGCTGTTCGCCACCGCCTCCTAAACCATACTGCCCCGTATATTTACGGAACTGCTAGCTTCTTACCCCCAACTCGTTAGCTATCCTTCCACTGTTCTCCAGTCCATGATTCTCATCTTTGTGCCTGTTGAACCCCCCTGTATTGTTGCATTGTGACTGTATATTTGTTCTTTTCATGTTTCAGTATCTTACCCTTTCTTTTGGACAGAATAAAACGAAATTACTCTACCCACGGTTTTGTTATTCTTTGCTTGAAAGAGTTTAACTACGTGTTACGAAAAGCGACGTATGCACCTTGGATAGGACATTCACTGTGAAGTAGAAGGCACAATACTATCTCTCTCTCTCTCTCTCTATATATATATATATATATATATATATATATATATATATACAATACTTCACTGAAGACACTGTAAGGCTTGATAATAGATAATACCTAATAATAACTATTTTGATCGTATCATGATCTTCTAGAAATAATACAATCCTGCTATCTATGGGGTTGTAAGAGGTTTCTGTGTTTTAAGGTTTAAATTAGCTGGATAATCTGGGTGCGTATTCCTTGTGTTTTTGCTTTAACCCCATCTCATTTGGTGGTCGCGCTGAAAAGGAAGGAATTCAAGGAACAAAAAAGAAAGAGACACAGGCAGAAAGTGGTTTTATGACTTAGGCTTTATTGACTGGTCATACTCGCCTGAATATCTCCCTGGCTAGTAGAAGTGACCAGACCCAGTTATGGCCTAAACTCATATGGCCGAGACATTAACTTGGGGGTTGGAAGTCGGTCCCCCCGCTCTGGCACATGCGTGGAGGACTCCTCCAGTGAAGGCACATGGGAGTTTATTGCTCTTTTCCACTTTAATTCTATTAAAACGGAGTGACCAAATTAACATGATTCTACACATAGGCTCGAGATGAACTTCCGTTTGGAAAATAAGAATTCCTAAACATTAAAGAAAATAAATTTGTAAATAAAATTCACATTTTCATCCCATCGAAAACACTCCCCCCCAAAAAAAATAAAAAAGGCTTGTGTGATCCGATTTTCGGATCACACAGGCCTATATAAATCGACTTTGAAGAACCGACAACTCAGACATCACCAGCAACAGCAACAGAGCACATCACAGGTGGCCGACTTACATCCTCACCTACCTCTACCCAAAATCTGACCGACCGGCAGTCAACAGACGAACAATTCCACATCATTCAGTGATACCAAAATACGCCAACTATCATACACAATACAACCAGCTATCGACTTCAGAATACCAAAACACAAATTTCTGCCTACATCACTACCCCACTACAACATTACCATGGCCACCGGACCCTTCACTGACTTTATTATTCACTTTACAACTATCACCAAAATCAGACTTTCTCTCTTAAATTCACTTTCAGCTTTTCGTTGCTTTTCATGTTCCTTTTTCCAATACATTTGTTGAAACTTAAAATCTGTGTTTGTTTTTCCTTGCCACCATACACTTGCTACTAACCCTGTTTATCACATATTTTATTTTAATTTTATATGAATGATTTAAAAAAAACCTTTCATATGAAGAAAGACTTAGGAACATGGACTTACCAAGTTTGGTTTATCGACATACAAGAGGGGATATGATTGAAGTCTACAAATATACACATGGTTTTTATTCAACGAACTTTGACCTCACTGACTCGATGTTGCAGTCCAGTATAATAATAATGAAATTTATTGTGTACAGTGCTCAGGTGCACCACAACTCATCAAAGTCTCTAGTACACAGAATAATGTATTAGTGTCAAGAACATGAACAGTTTACAGTAATAATATACATGTATGTGTGCACGTGTGTGCATATGTGTGTGGAGAGGGGTATCAGGTATAGTGTTGGCGGACTACAGGAAGCATGGAGGCTTTGAAAGATGTAGTGTTTCGGCAGCCTACAACGGATGCGGGCAGCTTATTCCATGCCTTGGCAATTCTGAGCGTGAAAAAATGTTTCCGAAAGTCATGTGAGCAATGCTGTTTTCTGACTATGTAGGCATGCCCACTAAACATTGCTCAAAATATCAACACCAGGGGTCATAAATTAAAACTCTTTAAAAATTTTGTAAAGCAAATGCAAGACAAAATTATTTTAGTAACAGAGTGGTGAATACGTGGAATAAACTACCATCATCTATAGTGAATGCCCCATCTCTAAACACCTTTAAGGCAATGTTAGATAATCTGTGGAAAGATTATAAATATTCTGTGGAATTAAGATGAATGTTTATAAGGTCAGCTGACAGCTCTCAGACCTAATATACTAGCTGAAAAGATATCATTATATTATTATTATTACATATCTTTGGTTTAGAAGAAAATTAACATTTTATCAAAAGTTATTAGGTGTGTATTCATTTTATGAGCAATACTGTAATACTTAATAATATCCTTGGCATTTCTGAGGCAGAAGAATACATCAATTGTACCTCTGCAGAGGGGGAAAATCCCATCAATGGGGACACCTGTTGGCTGTGGGTGGCGAGCCATGTTTCTTAAGGACAGAATTTTGGTGGCTGAGCAGCTCATGACATGCAACACTCCACTTTAGTGTTTTCTTAAGCTAGATGGGCAGTTTGCAAGGCTCCCTCAGAACAATCGGCTGGTCAAATCAACCCCTAGCACCTATATGATTGTTCCAACCCTATTGCTCATATGGCAAGACCCCAACCCTTTTTATCATATATGTGCTAGAAAGTGGTGACTGAGAGTCTTAGAGTCCTGGGTATGATGTTAAACTGCATCTAGTGGTGAGGTTCCAATTCTGGAGCTCTGGAGAGTGTGGAGTACCCCTTTATCGCCATTACTCCCAGGTTCACTTTGACTTGGAATGGTAGTACCTGTTAGGGTCCTATCTATGGGTTAAATAGAAAAAATGAGTCTAAAAGAATTGTAAGTATTATTTGCGTTATTCGGACTATTATCTCCATCTTCATTGTTATTTGTACAACGTTTCGGCCGATATGCCCTCCGGCCTTCAGGTATTTCTTGTCGGTCTCGGGAACCTTCTCGGACTCGGAAACCTTCTTTTCGAACTCGGGAACTTTCTTGTCGTAATCGGGAGCCATCAAGGAAATTTGAACCTAACCCTTTATTTAGTCCAAGGGGGTATCCTGTTCTCATTCCGCTAACCATAGCTGGGGTAGGAGTTATGTTAATTATTTTTCTATGTTACTGCCTCTACTCAGGATTGAACCCGGAATCCAGAGATAACTCTCACTTAGAAATGTCTTAACCTTATCCACTAGGCCATGTGTCCAATTGGTCCCAAATCCGACAAGAAATACCTGAAGAAGGCCGGAGGGCATATCGGCCGAAACGTTGTACAAATAACAATGAAGATGAGGACAATAGTCCGAATAACGCAGATAATACTAATCATCTAGCCTTATCTCACACATTCAGAGAAATAAAAGAATTGTGTTTAAAAGAATTGAGTTCTAATAAAATATTTTGAATACCCATCAAGAATGAATAAAACAAAATGTCTTTGGAATAGAATAACCCAATAAGAGTTGACATGCAATAAAATCCATCCATCCAATCAACCTATATTTCTTAGATGAAGCACTGCTAATCCTGATTATGATTAATTTTGATTAATATTTTTAAAATTTAAAAACTAAAACAACAAACATGCTGTTAAGATATCAAGAAACAGAGTAAAGAATAGGCTTATTGGTTTGATTTTGTTGTAACTCGAATACACACACACATATACATATATATATATAAGGATTTTCAAACATTCCTGCTGAACACCCGGTCAGAACTTTAACAACACGGACATTCATGAACTTAGCCGATCTTTCAAATTTCAATTTCAGCGTTCATCAACGTATTAATAGCAACTGTTGATTTTTACTGAACATGAATGGGATGAAGACTTCTTACTGCTCTGATGATGGATTTTATCCGAAAATATTAAGTATGTTTAAAAATAAAAAAAAATTAAAAAAATAAATAAATATGTTTTTCCAACATACATCGCATTATTTTGCTGCCTTCAAAAAACAACTTATTCAATTACGCATAATGCTTCGAATACACTATAAAAATATACATATATGTATATACACACATATACATATATATATGCATATACACACACATATACAGATATATATGTATATACACATACACACACATATACAGATATATGTATGAGGAAAAATGAGTAAAGAAAAGAAAAGTAAATGGATAAAATGAATTTAATCGATATCACATTAATCGATATCACTTACACATGTGTTTCGATCAGTTTATGTGTGTGAAAAAATCAGAGTGAATATTTATTTTTTTTTATAAAAAAAAAAATAAATGTTCACTCTGATGAAGGTCGATTCTTGTATGTGTGCGAAATATTTTCACACACATAAACTGACCGAAACACATGTGTAAGTGATATCGATTAATGTGATATCGATTAAATTCATTTTATCCATTTACTTTTCTTTTCTTTACTCATTTTTCCTCATAGTGTCGGATTCAATTCCTTTTCCATTTTTACAGATATATGTATATACACATACACACACACATACAGATATATATGTATATACACATACACACACACATACACACACACACACACACATACACACACACACACACACACATATATATATATATATATATGGAGAATAAGTGTTTAATTGGAGTCGTACCTAATTTTGAAAATTAATTAATTAATAATGAATTAGGCGGGAATACCTATTAAATGTATGGCTAAACAAATCGAGAAAAATCAATCTCTGTATGTACATTTCGGCCTATTAGGCCTCATCAGCAGAGCTATAGATCGGAAGACCGCCCTGTGCGTGATTTGAAACCGGACTGCTAAGCTGACAGGCCGATCCCATAAAATAGGTATTCCCGCCTAATTCATTATTAATTAATTAATTTTCAAAATTAGGTACTACTCCAATTAAACACTTATTCTCCAAAAAATTATCGGCAAAAAGCCATTCTAAATAAACCTTGTTTACAACTTACCACATCGTCGTGTAATAAAAGTCACTAGAAGAGGAATGTTAACCTACTCTAAACAAATCATAAAATCTAAGAAGTTCGTTTGGTGTTGGGGTTATGGGATCGGCCTGTCAGCTTAGCAGTCCGGTTTCAAATCACGCACAGGGCGGTCTTCCGATCTATAGCTCTGCTGATGAGGCCTAATAGGCCGAAATGTACATACAGAGATTGATTTTTCTCGATTTGTTTAGCCATACATTTAATAGGTATTCCCGCCTAATTCATTATTAATTAATTAATTTTCAAAATTAGGTACGACTCCAATTAAACACTTATTCTCCAAAAAATTATCGGCAAAAAGCCATTCTAAATAAACCTTGTTTACAATATATATATATATATATGAAGAAGAAAATGGAAGTGAATCTGACGGTATGTAATATAGTGAAAAATTTGAAAAAACACAGGTTCAAATAAAATGAGTGATATTTATTCAGCTGCAGTGTTTCAATCTGTTTAGTAGATCTTCTTCAGGGCTTTTGTTGATATAAGGAAAAGTTAAATTTTATCACAGAATAATAAGGAGACTGTGATAGTTTTTTGTTGATCAGTTTGTTTAAAATAGTGTTTTGAATGAAAAATTAGCGCCCTTAGAATAATTCGAAATTCATGAAACGCCAGGATAATATATATATATATATATATATATATATATATATATATATATATATATAAAAGCAATATTCTATGGATACAGGAATATAAATAACTACAAAATAAAAATGAGCTTTAAATATAAAGAAAAACTCTTTGTTAATTTCATTGTGTCTCTTTCTACATAATATTTCTTATTCTTTCTTTTTTGCAAATATTTCAAGTCTTTTCTCATTCTTGAACATCCAACATAAAAAAAAAAGATTAAAAATATAAATTGAAAGGTGTGATAAACAGTAGTACACTTATTATATACCGACAATAAATATTCATTTGAATTGAGAATTACTTACCAATTAGAGAATAAAGCTGATAATGATCACTGTTAGTTTCATATTTCACCATGTCTAAATGTTGTGACTCAAGCATCAGTTAACAGAGAAATAATAGGATGAAACACAATGAGTATTAATATCTTATTATAATGGAGATTGTGAGTTTATCTGTCTGTAACCGAAACTATATTACTATACAAGTCCCTTTGTTATTTACATCACATTCTCCATGATTTTATTTTTATTTAAACCTCAATTATTAATAAAATTGTTTTACATCATTAATACTGTTGACCATATCTATATCCTAATAACATGCAATTGTATTTATATATACAACAGAATAGCGGTTTACAGTGTGAATGGTAAGGCTAATTTGCATATTGATCTTAAAAATTTGATTTTAATAAATATATGCTTACTATTATTGATTTCTAATTGTTTGGTTTTATCTTATTGAATATGAGCAAAAATCTCTGAGATAAAATCTTAAAAGAAATCCATTAACAAGAAGAAATAACTGTCATTTTATTCTTTACTTCCTATTTTAACTAAATAGTTAAATTAGCAAAATTTACCAATGAAAGACGGGAGTAATGAAAAAGGATGGAAGAGTTAGTTTCAAAGATCTTCTATTTTTCAATCGTACCCCTTCTGTTCCAATTTTTTTATCATCTACATTCTTATTTAGTTTCATTAGCATTTCTAATTTAATATGATATTTTATTATATTAAAACTTAAATACTTGCACCCGGAGGGTGCATATATTTGCTAGTAACAATAATGAAATTTATTGTGTACAGTGCTCAGGTGCACCACAACTCATCAAAGTCTCATGTCAAGTACACAAAATAATGTAGTGTCAGGAACAGGAACATGAACAGTTTACAGTAGTAATATGCATGTATGTGTGCACGTGTGTGCATATGTATGTGGAGAGTGGCATCAGGTATAGTGTCGGCGGACTACAGGAAGCATGGCGGCTTTGAAAGATTCAGTGCTTTGGCAGCCTACAACAGACATGGGCAGTTTATTCCATGTCTCTGCAATTCTGAGTGTGAAAAAATGTTTCCGAAAGTCACGTGAGCAGTGCTGTTTTCTGACTTTGTAGGCATGCCCACGTGTGTTGGAAAGATGGAGATGAAAAAGGGATAGGGTGAAAGATTTACTAAGTAAAATTACAAGGTGAACAGAGTGATTAGCAATTACTTCATAGAATTTGGTGTTAACAAATCTTCATAAGATACAGAATCAAATGTAAAGGCTGGTTGGTTTAATGACATATCAATCCTTGTGGGTTATTTAATGCCATTTTAAAAAATATATGTTGTAACTAGAGTATCAGAGTTATCAGAGAAATAATAGGAAGAATCAGAACAAGTATTAAGGAGAGGGAAGCATATTTACTAAGCAAAGTTACAAGGTGAACAGAGTAATTAGCAATTTGTCTCTCTCCTGTTATTGTTTCATCAGCTCCAACATGGCTGATTTAATGTCTAACTGTTGTGACTCAAGTATCAGTTAACAGAGAAATAATACGAAGAAACACAATGAGTATTAAGAATAGAAGAAAAGGTTTACTAAGCAAAATGTTGTGGACTAGCCTGGTGTACCTTGTGTAGAGAGTGAATACGCTGGTCCAGGACTATTTATACACGGCTGTCTGAGAACATCGGAGTCATTACTGAGACTGCAAGGAATACGGAACCATTACACGAACCATCTACCTCAAGGTTTTAGCGCTCTGTTGCAAATTACTATATGTCTGGCGCACATGGAGTTTCAATGTATAATGAATGTTTGAACTAGTATACTGAATACTGTATGATCCAGTATGCAACAGAAAAGGAATTCTCATATGTGCATTGTTTTATTGATGAGAAAGGAGAAAAAAAAATTATGAATATTCCAACATGTTTGGGTAATTCCATGTCAAATCACCCAGGCCATGTCACCCATCCCCTTCAATTTTTCTAAAATTTTGTCCAGCTATGGACTATGTTAAAATTTAAAAATCCCCAAAATTGATGTTCCAATTTCAAATTATGTAGATTTTTAGCTCTCCAAATTCGGGGGGTTCACAAAAAAAAGTAACTAATTTTTGTAATCTATTTTTGTCTGTAATTTTTAGGAGTAGGGAAGCTCTAGAACTCATTTGAGTTAACCAATTTTAAGTTATTAATGATTTCTGATTTTTTCATAGCAAGATCATGTGACATGCATTTATGACAAAAACTTTTTTTTGTGTGTATAATTCACTCACATGATGTGATGTAATACTTATTTACAAAAACTCACAGTAATATGAATCTGGTCAAATTTGATATATAAATTCTGAACAAACTACTGATAATAAATCTATAACAAAAATCCATGAAAAATGAATAAAAGTCTATTTCACCAATTTGTAATTAACCTTACTATATCATTGGTGTAACCTAACAAAGGTGTTGTGGACTAACCTGGTGTATCTTGCATTAAGAGTGAATGTGCTGGACCATGACTATCTATACACGACTGAGAACATTGGAGTGATTTACTGAGACTGCAAGGATTATGGAACCATTACGTGAAACCGTCTACTTTAAGTTTTTAGCACTCTGTTGCAAGTTACTATATGTCTGGTACACATGTAGTTTGAATGTACCAGTCGTATACTGAATACTGTATGATCCAGTATAAAACACAAAGATACAAGGTGAACAGAGTAATTAGCAATTGCTAGATTTAACTAACAAGTCCCATGAGATCTTGTAGTTTCTCTCCTCTGAGGTTTCATCAGACATTATTTATAGGAAAAACAGATGATTCCATTCTCATTATTTAGGTACTACATAACAGATTTGTATGTATTTACCCAACCCCTCTACCATGATCAGGATGCAACACAAAGTCAATTTTTAAGCAATGTATAATGGGTCTCCTGAAGAAGGCCGGAGAGCACGTTGGCTGAAAAATGTGTATATAACAATAAAGATGAGGATGATAGTCTGATAAATAATGATTTTTCAGAAAAAGTAGTCGAAGAGACTAGACAGCTGAACAGAAGGTTGATACAACTACAACGAGCAGCTTAACAATTCTAATAAGAATGTTCTCTGGGGGGCACAGTTAAGTCCGACGCTTTTACTCTCCCAACTGACCAAGTGTTCAGTCTGAAAAATTCTCTCCCAGCAATGCTTTTTACCAACACTATCAAAATATCTTTTCTCTCGTCCACTCGTAACTACAGCCAAAATGCTACTGCAAGCTTTCCTTCCAGGTTTGTGAGGGCTGGTCATTATATACACAATTACAGTGTTCATCCGGGCTCCTTACCCTAACTTGCCCGTGCAGCACGTGCGACATTAATCAGTACGCGTCAATCCTTCATATCCGGGCCACTCAGGACGGTAGCCATGGAAGTCGGAACCCACTAAGGAGTGTGTAATAATTCACCTGCATCAGGCCACGACTCATGATCAGGAGGCTGTGAGTTCAATCTCCCCACTCGCCTCTGATCTCATTCTGCATGCCAAACACAGTCATGCACGCTTCGAACCACTACATTCATGGTTTCTCTTGCCACATGCATCCAACTCTTGCCACATGCATCCAACTATTTGTATCAAAAATATTGCTTACAGCAACCTATTTTGCAAATGTTTAAAATTCACTAATAAACTTTCAAGTGAATAAAAATAGGTCAATTTAATTAGAGAAAATACTTTTTTTTGCATCAATTCAAAGAAAAATATTTTTTTTAAAACACACAACAAATATTATTTTTTGAGTTTAAAAAACAAAAACTTAAAAATTTTCAAGTATCTTTTTTTGGGTGTTGACAAAATTTTTAAATAGGGTCTTTTAGATTTGATCTTTGTAGAAACGTAAAATTTAGTCTTGAATTCTTTTTTATTCAAATGACTAAAGATTGAAAAATCTCTACAATGTTAATTGATAAAAAAAAACATATCTTTGAAAAGTTTTTTTTTTTGTATACATACACATGCACACACATACATCCATATTACTACTGTGAACTGTTCATGTTCCTGGCACAACATTATTCTGTGTACCTGACATGAGACTTTGATGAGTTGTGGTGCACCTGAGCACTGTACACAATAAATTACATTATTATTATATAAAATAAGCTATTCTTTATAAATTTAAGTCCTTAATGAATAAAGTGCTAAAAATTTAATTAAAATTGAACAATTCCCTAATTTTTGGTAATTGTTTTAAAATTTAAAAAAAATTGAATTTTTTTAATTATTTCCCTTTGGTTAATTTGGACATACCTACTAATCACCTTTTGTTTTTTACTAGCTGTTACTATGAGTAAGTGGTACACCGCCCAAAAATTTCTCATCCACTTTTAGTGCTAATACTCCAGTCGTACTCGGTATTTTTCACTCTTAATGGCGGACTTCAAAATACTAAATTTTAATTGATTCTAATTCGTAAGTTCTTGAGTAAGACAATTTATTGATTAGAACCTCGATAGTCTCGTACAAAAATACCAATTAAATGATCAATGAATGAATGAATTAGTTGTGTCGGTGAGTGACTACTAGGACAGATTCGTAAATATGGACATTTATTTTACGATTAAGTATTTTGCTTAACACCGATTATAAGTCTGTGTGGGTTATCTCCCCTTTATTAACTTCCGGCTACAGAACATGGCGGTAAAATGAAAATTGACTAATCGCATCGCATGTCGCTTTTATTTCTGTTTCACCTAACATCTGGGGTGAAACGAAAATTAATGGAGGGAAACAGAAACGAAATCTCCCGGAAAATATTGCAGGCACAATAAGCAACAAAAATGAAGCTGGAAATATATAATCAAATCATTCTGAAACTGAAAGGCGTAAACGTACGCGATGAACTCGAGGAAATTAGCACCCATTTTCCGGGAGTCACTGTGGATACTCTTGGGAGTATTTACTCCCAGGAGGTCCAAAAAAAGATGAGACGGACCCATCATTACCATTACAGTCCGAACAGGATAACAATGTACTACGAACAGTTTTTGGAAGCTAAAGAAAGACAAGAGTCGCACATATTGATTCGGATGGCGAGGGAAGCCGATTTTTCCCCGTCGCAACTAGCACGGATCGTCCTGGAAAAATACATTAGTATTACTGAGGACATGGCCCACGTACCCAAGTGTCGGATATCTCACTTGATAAAAGAACCGTTTTTAATCGACGATGACGTCTTGTCTAACGAAGTCTTGGAGTGTAGCGCCGTTGACGATTGCTACGGTCCTTTCGCAGACTGTATCAAACACGCTATCGGTCACGAATATGAATTTCATCTAAAGAAAACATTGGACACTCTTGGATTGCCGTATATCGGTGAGGAGGATATGCGAGAAAAAGGTTATGATAAGACCCCTGATATTAAATTAGAGATACCAATCGCTGTGGACGGTTTTATAGTGAACTGGATCGAGAGCAAAGCTTCGTTTGGCGACGAGTTCAATCACGGTATATATCTTCGCGAACAGTACTGGAGTTACTGGAACCGATTTGGTGCAGGGATGGTTATTTACTGGTTTGGTTTTATTGATGAACTGGATGTGAATAAGGAAAAGGGGATCATTCTCCGCGATGCGTTTCCTTCGGATTTTGTAAATTTTGATCCATCGCAATGTTAACAATAACAACAACAAAAAGATCAAGGGACCTTAGTGACGGAAAAAAACAAAACAATAACAACAAAAAACTACATACGTTGGTTTTTTTTTTTTTGTTGTTTTTTTTCTTTCATTTTTTTGGCTACGTGTTTATTTATCTTCTCGTCGCAACTATTACACATTTCGTTAAAGATTTTTAAATATAAAACGTTCTGAATTTTAATTTCTCATTTAAAGATTTTCCCAGTTTTTTTTTCTTTTTCAGTGGCGTAGAATGCTTGTTTTGTTGACGTTGTGTTCGTTCAAGGAAACCTTTTTTTTTTTCTTTTTCTTTTTTTACCATGACAACATCGCTTTTTGACGAACATCACGATCTTTTAGTCCTTTAGTGTGCAAAAACTGATAATAAATACATGCTAGATGAGGAATATGCCCCCACCTCGACTCTCTTTAAAACTCCCTGTACCAAATTAACCTCCACCCCACCCCAAAATCGTAGGCACTTGCGAACTGCACTTCACAGCTCCCCCACCCCCCAAAAAAAATCGTAGTCATATTCGAACTCGACAACTTGCCCTCTCTGTTTCTGTTCTTAGAACAGAAACAGAGAGGGCAGTATTCTAGCTGGTGACCATCAACAAACCCCGAAATAAATCAGCTGTTAATGCGTGTTTTGTTTGTAATGAATGTGTATGTATTGTATACTCTTACGACGCTACCTGCTTTGTGAGTGTGTGTGTTTGTGTGTGTGTGTGAGAGAGAGAGAGATGAAATTATATCATACATTTCGTGTATATGTATACAAATATAGCACAAGGCCTAAAAAATGGGAGGGGATCATTATCCTGCCATTAACTTAAATAATTCCAATTACTGACTTAAACATAGTAAGTAAAATATTCCTTTTACTGTAAAGTCAGGAAATCGTTCAAAAGCACACCAATCGCTCTATAAAATTCTAACCTAAGGGACCAGTGGGATGAATGGCAATTTTATTTGCAAAAAAGAAAGTAAAATGAACTATTTACAAATGAAAGATGATTACCACTACTATTACTACTACTACTACTAAACTTGTTAATCGGTCGAAAAAAAAAATGCGAGAAGTGTGGAAAATAAAATTAAAAAACTTTCACATAGTACTACTACTGCTATTCTACGAGGATGGCTTTGGCATTAAATAACACACGAAGGTTTAATATTCCATAAAAAAAAAAAAACCAAACCATCTCCGTTTGTCGATTCTATTGGCGTAGTAATTAAATGTTGCTGGGTTATATACATCCTACATAGCGTCTTGTTTACATAATCATACATTGGTATTTCATTGTGAGATTAAATCTCAATTTAGCATTCTTAAAATTTAAAATTCTGTTAGTATTTTGAGGAATGAAAAATATGTCAAGTATATAAATGCCCGTAATTTTCACCTTTAGTTGTTAAAATTTCTAGCAAATAAGGCAATTAGAGTAACCTCCCTGGTAATTAGGAACTTTTGTTTAGTAAATTAGGGTGTCCCAGAAAAAAACAGAACCCACAAATTTTGTAATAAAACTGTTAATTTTGCCATTAAACAAATAAATTAGGGGTTGGGGCTTAGGGTTAGGGTTGGGGTTTAGACTTAGTTTAATGGGAAAATAAATAAATAATTTGGGTTCTGTTTTTTCTGGGTCACCTTGTACAGGCTGACTCAGAAAAAACAGAGCCCAAATTATTTATATATTTTACAGGCTGACCCAGAAAAAACGGAACCCAAGTTATTTATTTATTTTCCAATTAAACTAAGCCTAAACCCTAACCCTAATTTATTTGTTTAATAGCAAAATTAACAGTTTTATTACAAAATTTGTGGGTTCTGTTTTTTTCTGGGACACCCTAATTTACTAAACAAAAGTTCATGATTACCAAATGAGGCAACTAAGCAAGTACCCAGTACTATTAGTATTTTTGTAATTTAACTATTGTTGTTCTTTTATACAATAACAAAATGAATAAAATAATTCTAATTAATTATTATTCTGATAACTCCATTGCAATATATTAGATTTCCATATGCCACAGTTGAATGAGTTGTCTATCTTTATTAAATTATAAAATCATTTGATTAGTTAAATTAAAAGTTAATAGAAAAAAAATGACATGATGATATGCATTTAAAAAATTAAAATAATTTATTATAAATTATTTTAATTTATTATCTAGATCTATAAATAAATAATGTATATCATATCTATATATAGATAATAAATGTTATGCTTAAATAATAGGTATCAGGTACTTTCTAAAATATCACAATTTTTTCTTATACCCCCCTTCTCCACTTTCAATATACATGCCTGGTATCTAAACTTTTATCCCTCTCGGTTAAAAAAAATAGTTTTAAAGCACAAAAACAAAAAAAATAATGGTATTATGATTCAAGATAAATTTGATAAAATTTCATCTTTACTGTTTTAAAATGACTGCCTCTTCAGCTGTAGCTAAATAAACCTAAATATCATCATCATCATCATGTTGCACTAGCAGCATGGATATCCATGACAATCTCTTGCCAACCATTCCTATTATTCATTGCTCTTGGGAGGTCCTCTGAAGAGCATCCAGTATCTGCCCAGAGCTGGTCTATGTATGTCTTTGCTGGGTGGCCCACACTGGAGTGCCCATATGATGGTTTCCATAGAAGAACATCACTTATTAGTTCGTTCTTGCTTCACCAGCAGTCCCCAGCATATCTTGTTTGTCTTACTTGGATGGCCATACTGTTACTTTCTTGTAGGGTGCTGTCTCCACAATTTGCTTAATATTGCGCGCTTCGTTAGGGTCCATGTGGTGCAGCCATACAGTAGCACTGATACAACTAAGAATTGTCACTTTAACTTGTCAGTGAGATTGGACTTCCATATAACTGACAATCTGTCTATGGCAGACCATGCCTTCCCTAAACCTAAATCCTTATAAGTAAGTAAAAAAAATGAATTTAAAAAAATATGTTCTGTAAAATGAT
The DNA here is from genome assembly GCA_023376005.1 of Doryteuthis pealeii. Classification (NCBI taxonomy): domain Eukaryota; kingdom Metazoa; phylum Mollusca; class Cephalopoda; order Myopsida; family Loliginidae; genus Doryteuthis; species Doryteuthis pealeii. The sequence goes on from CM042168.1 coordinate 75,842,928, forward strand.
ATCTTGTTTTGAAGTAGTGGCCATTTTAAAACTGGAAAGGTAGCAGTTGCCATAACTTTGTGATAGTAAATTCCAGAAGAAAAATGTAATGTAAATATATTATAATCCGGTGTGGTTAGACTTTCTTTATATATTTTTTTTATTTTTTAAATACAATATAGGAAAAGAAAACGTTTAAATCTTTTTCTTATTTTATGTTTTAATCATGTATAGTTAGACCATATGACCTTTAGGCACCCCTTTTCGATCTCGATTAAGAAAGGACATGTTTTTCATTTACATTGTCAATATTTGGTTGTTTTAACAGATGATTTTTTTAAAAAAATTATAAAACTAACCCCTAACAAACAATCGGATATTGACGGTGTAAATGAAAAACATGTCCTTTATTAATCGAGATCAAAAAGGGGTGCCTAAAGGTAATATGATCCGTATAGTCTAAATTATTTTTTTTTCAGCCTTGCTTTTGACAGTCTCATGTTCTTATAATGTTCAAATAATAGTTCTGCCATATATTATTAAGAACTTTAAAAATATATCTATACATATATAAAGGCCATTTGTGTGTATATATGTCCGGATGAAACCGCGAAAAGAAAACAATTAACAACAAAGTAAATAAATATTCACATTCACTATCGTTAGAGCTTGCGTTTTGTGCAAAAATAATGAAGATTTTATTTATATTTGGGGAAAAAAATTTCTGACTTGCCACCAAGTCTTTTTTTTTTACGTAGGGATTTTTATGGGGCATCCAGCGAAGGATCCAACTTGCGATTATTAGCAATAATGGATCCAGTCTACTCAGGTGATGCCAGGTAGCCGCTTCTAATATAAGATAAAAGAAAAAGCATTACAGTGTGTGGTATATTGACTTAAGACACTAGTTGGCTCCTAAGATGATGGCACTGTTAGTCAAAACAAATAACAAATCAAGACATTTTTTTCTCATTTATATTAATCTAAAGGGGGCAGGTTTAGTTCAGTTGGCAGAGCATCAACCTTAGAACCACGAGGTTCTTTGTTCAATACTGGCCCTTGCCAACTCAGTGCATGAGTGGTACAGCTTGTACTTGTGCGTGAAAGTGGGGAGCTGATGGTAGGTGTGGCACTCCACCTCAGATGATAAAAATAATCTCCTTAGACTAGAGGTAGTGAAAAGGGATCGACTCCCTCGCTGTCTGGCTGATACCGACATTATGCCACCTGACGACTTTACTATATATATATTCAATCCTCTATTCCTTATATACATTAAATATCATCGGCTCTTGCTTTTCGTGCAAAAATTATGAAGATTTGATTTATATTCCGAGATAATTAAAATTAAAATATACATAGAAATAGTATTGAAATTCTAATTAAAAATGTCCAGCATTTGTCTGGCTGATACCGACATTAGGCCGCCTGACGACTTTACTTATATATATATTCAATCCTCTATTCCTTATATACATTAATATCATCGGCTCTTGCTTTTCGTGCAAAAATTATGAAGATTTGATTTATATTCCGAGATAATTAAAATTAAAATCTACATAGAAATAGTATTGAAATTCTAATTAAAAATGTCCAGCATTTGTCTGGCTGATACCGACATTAGGCCGCCTGACGACTTTACTTATATATATATTCAATCCTCTATTCCTTATATACATTAAATATCATCGGCTCTTGCTTTTCGTGCAAAAATTATGAAGATTTGATTTATATTCCGAGATAATTGAAATTAAAATATACATAGAAATAGCATTGAAATTCTAATTAAAAATGTCCAGCATTTGTAAATCTCAAAAGTAAATAATCCAGTTCCCTCTCAACATAGGTGACGCTGGGTAACCATTTCTAGTATAATATAAAGCAAACACAACTCAATCTCAATGGTGACTACTAGGTCATAAATGATACTCAGGCTCATATTTTGAATACAATTTACTATATGTATAATCTTCATACATATAGAAAGGACAGTTGGTGTTAATGTATGTATGAATATATGTATGTTTGAATGAAACTACAAAAATAAAACAATTAACGACAAAGTAAATTATATATATATACACATTCACAATCACCAGTTCTTGTTTTTTTTGTGCAAAAATTATGAAGATTTGATTTATATTCAAAAAATATTTAAAAATTAAAATATACATAGAAATAGCATTAAAATTATACTTTAAAATGTCCAGTATTTGTGAATCTCAAAAATAAACAACGTCGTCCAAAACGTTGTGTAGGTAAGAATAAAGATGAGGACAATAGTCCGAAAATAATATAAATTATCATACTTAGGCTAGACGGGCGTCGGAGAGGCCATCCTCCGATCAATCGGCTGGCCATGTCAAGCCCTAGCACCTATATGATTTCTCAACCCTATTGCCCTTATGGCAAGCCCCAACCCCTTTTTATCATATAGGTGCTAGAAGGCGGTGGCTGCGGGTCTACATGTCCTGGGAATGACGTTAAACTCTATCTGATGGTGAGGTTTCAGTTTTGGAGGTTTGGGAATGTGGAGCACCCCTTCATCACCATTGCTCCTTGGTCCACTCTGACCCGGAGTGGTAGTACCTGTTAGGGTCCCATCTATGGATTTAAATAGAAAACATGAGTTAATAAATGAAATTGTATTATCCATTAAAAATGAAATTATTTCAAAACTTTGTCGGCATTAAACATTTTTGAATACCAAATTACCAATAGAAGAATTCGGCATAAAATAACCCAAGGTGATGACGTGCCGTAAAACCCACCCAAACAAAACAACCAAACTAAATTATCAAGCCTCATCTCAAAAATTCAGAGAAATGGTTTGAGGGAGGATGTTGAGTCCAACCAAAGTCATACACAAAAAAATAACTTGTTCTGAGAGAATTTTTATTCCTTTGAAATGAACTCAAGAAAATAACTATATATATATATATATCTTATTATAATGGAGATTGTGTGTTTTTCTGTCTGTAACCAAAACTATATTCCTACTCAAGTCACAATTCTCTTAGTTATTGACATCACATTCTCCATGATTTTATTTTTATCTAAACCTCAATTATTAATAAAATTGTTTTACATTATTAATACTGTTAACCATATCTACATACTGACAACATGCACTTATATTTATATATACAACAAAGTAGCGGTTTACAGTGTGAACGGGATAGCTAATTTGCATATTAATATTAAAAAGTCGAATTTAATAAATATGTGCTTAGTATTATTGATTTCTAACTGTTTGGTTTTATTTTAATGAATATAAGCAAAAATCTCTTCAATGAATCTTAAATGAAATCCATTAATAAGATAAAATAACTGTCATTTTATCCTTTACTTCCTCTTATAACTAAATACTTAAATTAGAAAAATAACAATGAAAGACGAGAGTGATGGAAGAGTAAGTTTTCAGTTGTTCCATTTTTTATTATACTCCCTCTGTTTCAAATCTTTTATATATCCCCCTTTGTTTCAAATCTTTTTATCTGTATTCTTATTTAGTTTCATTAGCCTTTCTAATTTAATACAATATTTTATTACATTAAAACTTAAATACTTGCACCCGGAGGGTGCATATATTTGCTAGTATATATATATATATATATATACACACACAATAATACGGAGGTGCATGGTGTAATGCAATTAACAATGAAATAAGCCACTGGAAAGGAAATAGAAAATGATGTTGTTATTATTATTATTATATATTATAATCAATGATATTATATATTATTAAAACCAAAAAATAATAGAAATTAAAACAATATGTAGGGGGTGACAAGACCTTCGGACCACCCTGTACTGAGATAATCACTCCAAATAAACTATGACCTTGCTCAAGATCTGAACAATTGTTGAAGTGTAAATATTTCAAACAGTTTTTCATTTTATGTTTAAAATTTAAAAGAAAATAATCAGAAGCTACACTCACTTTCAAATTTGTTATTTACTAAGCATTGCTTAGATATGTCACAAGGCCAGAAATATGGTGCACCCTGTGAGGATCGAACTCACTACTAACTTACTCACCATTATGCCATGACAAGGTGACTTTGGTGCCTTACAAGTTATGTATTCTTTTAAATAAATTGTTTTGATTATTTATTTATTTCAGTTTCTGTGTTGTTTGATTATACAAGCATGCAAGGTTTGGTTTGATTGATTTTTGGGACCAAGTATCCAATAGGCACCCCAAATCATCAACTTAATGAATGGTTCTTATTTTAACTCATCACTGGTAACTTCAACTTTCAAATATTTGAAAATAAACCTAAATATAAATAAAAGATGATTTTTTGAACTTATATTGTATCTGACGGTAATTTATGAAGAAGTGTGTCCCAGTCTCCTGCCTCAGAAATTGCTACCCGGTGACTATTAAAATAATGTCCCCAGCTATGTCGGTGTTACTTGAAAGAAAACAACCAACTTAGGGCGTTAAATGTATTTTAGAGGGGGGGGCTTCTCTTTTTTGGCGTAATTCTTATTTATTTATTGTGATTTGTCGTAATTCTTGTTCATTTATAGAAATTTGTCGTAATTCTTGTTTATTTATCATAATTTGTCGTAATTCTTGTTAAGATATGAAGATGGATATATAGTTTGGAATAGACTGAGATAGATAGATAAACAAAATAATATAGATAGATTTTTGTCGTAATTCTTGTTTATTTAAACTAAAAATCTGAGACGACATAGCTGGGGATGTTATTTTAATAGTCACCAGGTAGCAATTTCTGAGGCAGGAGACCGGGACGCACTTCCTCATAAATTACCTATCTGACAAAAACAAATTTTACTAATTTTGTGATACTATTTCTGAACAGCATCCTTTTATTTAAATAATCACAAAAAATATTTTGCAAATAAAAACTGTATTTTTATTTAAATAAACATAATTGCATTTCTCTTTTGATTAAGTAAAAACTATTTTAGTATAAAAACATCTTTCGTCTTTTTTTAATTCATCATAAGTGTTGAAAAATACTCATAAACTTCTGATTAAAAAGTATTTATTTAAAAAAAGATTTTGCAATTGAATTTTAATTTGATTATGTGTGCCAACCATCTATTTATTTAATTTATCATTAGTTCAGCATCTCCATAAACTTCTGATTAAAATCATTTGTTACCGGAGACTAGTTAAAATGTGAACCTTTCATTAAGTTGATGATTTAGGCTGCCTATTGGATACTTGGTCCGATCCTTTTTTTTTTATTGATTTTAATGGCATGTCAACCTGACTAGGGTTAGGGAATCATGTTCATTGCATGTTCATATTTACATTTTTTTTTAAAGAGTTTTATTTGTTTTGTTTTTAGCACACTGTCCTCTTGATTACAAATCATTTTTAAACAGATCTATTTGCCCCATAGATGGGACCCTAACAGGTACTACCACTCTGGATCTGGGAGTAATAGCAATGAAGGGGTGCCCCATACTCACCTTGCTTTGGGCCCTGTATCCAGTGGCTTCGGTCTCTGGACCAGTAAGATATTAACTAAACATTGTTAATCCCAAGGGGCCATCCCCACAAGGCAACACCTGCCCCTTTGTCTATAAGGGGCAGGACTGGATTTATTGCTCGGTGCCTGAGATGCCCCTAAAGAGGAGTGCTGAAGGGATTCATGCAGTTTTTACACTGGCCACTGTATGAGCCTTGGTTTGTACATGGCACCCCATGTTAATTTGGACCTTGTGTTCATCCAGCCTGGTGGGGAGTCGGGAAAATATATACTGGAGCTCCACCACCAGATGCAGTTTAGAGTCATACTCAGGACCCCCCCCCTTTGGTGAGGTGGGGGGTGAGTCTTACCTCTGTTCAGTTACCTCTCTTGTGTGATAACACAAAGGAGATAACTAGGGATTACTACTAGTATAAGGGGCAGGGTTAGCTCAGTCGGTAGAGCGTTCGGCTAGAACCCACAAGGTTCCTAGTTTGATACCAGCCCTCGCAAACTCAGCGTACGAGTAGCACAAGGACCTGTGCGGTAAAGTAAGGAGCTGATTGTAGGTGTGGCACTCCACCTCAGATGCAAAAAACAATCTCCTTGGTCTAGTGCTAGTGAAAAGGTGATAGACTCCCTCGCTGATTGGCTGATACTGACTTTAGATCCTTGCAGTTCAATGAATCCTAGTTAGATGCCATCAAATTATTCACAAAAATCATCAAAGTATTTTGTGCAGCTTTGTAGAGGTAAGTCCTTTTGGTTGCAGTGATTGGCCAGGAGTATTTCAAGGTGTATACATCCACCCTCATTGGTTGTCACTGTTGGATTATTTCTGTACATATATATATATATATATATATTTACCAACCCCTCCGCACGAGCAGGATGTGACACAAGGTCAATTTCTTAAGCGGAGTTCAACAGGTTTGCATTTAGAGTTTTTCCTTCTCCTAGACCGGTTGCCTAACCAAGGTTAAAGAGCCCAATCCGCCCTACTATTTATCCATAGCTGGAGGGAGAGTAGGATTCATACCTTTCCCAAGGGTATTAGCGCTAAGTGAAATGCAATTACCAAGTCTAGGATTTGAACTCAGGGCGACGAGTCCATTTCCAATAACTTTAACCATTACACCACGCGCTTCCCTATTATTTCTGTATATAAGGTGTGCTCCAATTCCCCACCTGGATTTATAGGATAACCAAGGTCACATGGTTTACTCCGGAGGAGTAAACCATGTGACCTTGTTATCCTATATTGGTTATCCTAATTACTCTTTTGTTAATACATTTTCCTACATTTGTTACCGTCGTTTTGTTCTTATTTGACCCCTTAAAACCCCACAACAAAAACCAACCACCAAACCAATATAAACACAATGTTTCAAGCAAATTATAAAACTCTTTTATAATATTATTTTTTTAAAATTTATTATTCATAATTATATTGTATTTGAAATATGAAACTGAATTCATCACATATTAATAAATGGGGTAACCAAACTAAATGTGTATTTATCTGCAGAGAGGTAAGACCCTCCAATGGGCCCACTTGTTGGCCAAGGGCGGGCAACCTGTGATGCTTAAGGATGAAACCATCCATGACAGTCCATGACATGCTACACACCACTTTGGCCCCTACTTAGGCTAGATGGGTAGTTGGAGAACCCCCCCACCCTCTGATCAATCGGCGGAACAGAGAATATAATAGTGATTCAAGATAATTCTGAGATAATGATGAAGGAAGTGAAAGCAATGATTGTCCTGTTGCAGCTGATGAGATATTTTACCAGTGTAATCTCACACCAAAAATCTATCAATCTCATATAAGTAAATATTACTTTCAATTTTGATTATTCATTTTTTAATTTTTTTTTTTACTTGACTTGTTTAAAGTCTACATCTGAAAATCGATATATCTTATTATAATGCAGATTCAGTGTCTGTTTGTAACCGAAACTACACCACTGCTTACGTCACAATACCTGCATGTAAATTTATCCATGAGTATTTAATTTATAGTCAAAATCATTAATACATAGAATAAATTTTATTTATTAATGATTTCTCTATGAAAATCTGAGTTAGATTTACATCAAACAGCCCATGTTATTAGTGTGTTTAAAATCCTGCAATGTGTCTTATATATTACTAAGAAATAAAGGTTACGTAATATATGGTGTGGTTAATTTGCATAATGGTTTTTAAAAAACTGGGTTTGATAAATGGTGTTATTGATCTCTAATGTTATTGTTTTATTCTACAATGTATTAAAGTCAATTATATCAATGATTTTATATAGGAACCAATTAGAATATATTTAAACTAAGTGTAATCTTTTTATATTCATTCTTATTTAATTTTGTTAGTCTTTCTGATTTAATGTATTTTATTACATTAAAACCTAAATACTTATGCCCGGAAGGTGCATATTCTTGCTGGTAATGATTGGAGGGGGGGGGGGCATTTCGGTTACTTTTAAGCCAACATCCAGAAAATTATAGCAATTAATGAATATAAATTCATACTTTGATATTTCTTTTAAAGAATATTTGGTAATTTATGAGGAAGTGCATCCCGGTTTCCTGCCTCAGAAATTGCTACCCGGTGACTATTAAAATAACGACCCCAGCTATGTCATCTCGGCAGTGTTACTTGAAAGAAAACAACCAACTTAGGGCATTAAATGTATTTTAGGGGGGGGGGGGCTTCTCTTTTTTGTCGTAATTCTTATTTATTTATTTATCGTAATTTGTCGTAATTCTTGTTTATTTATAGAAATTTGTCGTAATTCTTGTTTATTTATCGTAATTTGTCGTAATTCTGACGCACTTCCTCATAAATTACCGAATATTTTGCAAGGGAATGACTTTTTTTTAGCATAATTTTATCAATTCATACAATGACTGCTGTTTGCACAGCTATAGTCAGGTCAGGACAAGACAGGTCTTCTCTCTTATTTGCTACTAGTGCCATGTAAACTAGTCCTATCTGATCCATAGTTGGGTTGTTGGTTACTAAACTGGCGCCCTCATCAGGCACACCTTGGCTTGTTTGATGAGGTGGATGTGTGGACCCCCAGCGTAACTAAAAACAAGATCTGTCAAAGGGCGGAAGTGACAGCACCCTGCACCAGCTCAGCAGTCTAGTTATCTTGGACTTTCCTCTGCCACTGGACCAACTGCTGGACTGCTAAGACAGTGGACTGAGGTCTGTGTACCCTCTTTCCATTTAAAATATCTCATTGTAATATCACAAATAAGCGTATGGTAGCAAAAGAAAAATGGACGAGAAGATTTGGTTAATTTCATTTATTTAAGAAATAGACAAAGCTGGAATTGTTGAAATGATAATTCTTTTTTCGATCGGTGAAATGAGGGTTGAAAGTCTATTCTGACTGATGACTGGGCTCTCTGTGACACGGGTTGTGGTGTGGGTTGGAGGTATGGCGGTTCCTTGATCTTGGCCTGGTGGAGTGACATTCTGTGTGATGGAACACAGTCAACTACCTTCAACTTTAAGTGAGTTGTTTTTATAATTGTCAAGTAGGATCGAAAATGCCTTGAAAGGTTTTTTGGGGAAATTTTGTGATTAGTTAAAAACCGTAAAATAGAGGATATATTAAATTGTTTATAAATTTTGTTTATTGCCTGGAACCTTGCACGGAGCCTACATGTAGATCATTTGTTTTTGTTTATTTTGTTTAAGCTACTGTTGGGTTAACATCTGGTTGATGTCAGTAACTTATGTTCTGTTCCGAATGTTTTGTTTTGTTTTTAATTCGTTTTGTTGGTGAGTGGATGTCTTGGGTTATGTTACAATTCTCAGTAATTTAGATTCTGTTTCAAAGTCTTTTGTTTTTTCTTTTTAATTTGTTTTGTTGGTGATTGGATGTATTGTCTTAGTAAAAAATGTGAATCAAGAGAGATATCTATTTCTGTTATAACATCATGAACAAGTTTCAATCCATTGAGTGATAACTTCTATAAGCAAGTAAGTATGTTAATTTGCACAGCAGTGTTGCTTCCAGCAAAGTCTTTATCAGATGATGACTCTGGTTTCAGGCATAGTTTTGGGACCAAAGAATCATAACCACTAACCCAGAGTGCCCCAGCAGTATCTTACAATACCACCGGGTTTTTATTGGATTGTTGTCACTCTGTGGAATTGCCATATCCACAATGATGCTGTTAGAGCCTTATCTTTGATCTTTTTTATGTATTTCCTCTTGTCTGATGGAGAAAGACCAAGTATAGTAAAGAATGCAGAGATGAGTTGGTAATGAAACCTCAGCGTCCGACCTTGATAGGAAATACATTTGTTATCCAACCATTTCTGACACATTGTTCTCATAGATCTTCATATTTTTCCAACTCACGCTGATGTGCACTGTTCAAGTTTTCCTCGAAAAGGACTGTTAACTCAATGACAAAAACTTTTTTTCAAATTAACAAACCAGATGACAATATCAGTGTGACGGCCACCCAAGGCAAGGAAATGAGTAATGACAGAGTCGACTGGTGAAGACGCTTTTATTTAGGTAAATACGGGAGTTGTCACCTATCCCCCTGTTTCGCAACTGGTCTTCAACATGAAACTACAATAGAATACAAATAAACTATGTAGTTTCTCTAATACAACTAATAAAATCGAAAAAGAGGAGGAAAAGTTCCAAGCATGTATTTACCTTCTTGTTGCCTCAAATCCTGCTGCTAAAAGAATTCAAAACCAGCGCCATGCAAACATGTGACTTTTACCGGTGTCAAACGGTGTTTTGTACCTACGCAATAGGATAGCTGGGCAAAGCAAGGGAGACAATTCTCCTGCATTTACATGCTGGGCCATTCATATTATTTCAGTTGGAAATATGAATTGATGTTCTAAATCAGTTACTACATGCCACTCCATGCAGCTATCAAACAATGATGGTCTCTGCCTATTTTTATACGAGGGTTTTGAAATATTTCCTTCTTTATACATCCATCAATCTATCTATCTAGGGTATTTCCTGTGGTGTAGTTGCTAATGTGCTGGATTATGACAATGTAGTAAGTGAGTTCAAACTCCAGCTGTGCTATTAAGTTCACTTTTGGACTAATACCCTTGGGAAAGGTATAATGAAATTTATTCTGTACAGTGCTCAGGTGAACCACAACTCATCAAAGTCTCATGTCTAGTATATAGAGTAATGTATTAATGTCTGGAACATGAATAGTGTACAGTAATAATATACATGTATGTATGTGCATGTGTGCATGCACATAGTATACAGGTATAGAGTTGGTGGATTACAGGAAGCATGGAGGCTTTGAAAGATGCAGTGTTTCAGCAGCCTACAACGGATGCAGGCAGCTTATTCCATGCCTCGGCAACTCTGAGCGTGAAAAAATATTTCCGAAAGTCATGTGAGCAATGCTGTTTTCTGACTTTGTAGGCATGCCCACATGTGTTAGAAACATAGAGATCAAAAAGATGCTCACGGTTGCTGTTGTTAAGATGATTAATGACCTTATGAGTGTTTACCAGGTCAGTTGCCAGACGCCGGAGTTTCAACAAATCCATTCCCAGGGCAGCAAGACGTTCAGAATATGGCAGATGCCTGAAAATCTCCTTGTTCCTCCAGCTATGGGTTAAATAGTACCACTACTGTTCTTCTACGCTGATGGCTTTGGCATTAAATAAGTGTTGTAGGTGACTCACCTATGACACGAACATAGACTTACCCAAAGGGTATATATTTAACAGAGCAAAGCTACTCAAACGAGAAGTAGTAGATACATGTTCTTCATGTACGCTGTAACAAGGAAACCCTTTCATTGTACGTTGATATATATTGCTGTATACAATCTGTTCCCTACCTTTTATCCCCGTGTTGAGTTATTATTTGTTGACCCTTAAACAGGTCATAACAATAAGCCATGAAGGTTGATATGCTATTAAGCAAAGAAACCAAATTAAACATATCTATCTATCTACATCTGTCCATATTTACCTATCTATCTATTTTTGTCTGTCCATATCTATCTATCTATATATTCATATATTTCTGTCTGTCCATATCTATCTATCTATCTATACCAGTTGGATCCCAATCTAAGAAAAATAATTAGACGACTTGAAAAACCTCAGATAAAGATCAGGAAAAAGAAATATTCTGTGGTTTTTAACAATACTTGCTTAGATCTAGCCATCTATCTATCTACAGATGTCCATATTTACCTATCTATCTATCTCGGTCTTTTCATATTTATTTATCTATCCATATATTTCTGTCTGTCCATATCTATCTATCTATCTCAGTCTTTTCCTATCTATCTATCAATCCATCTGTCAATACTTCATATGATTTGCTAATTTTCTTGTTAGACTCTTGGCTGAGTTAATACAGTTCTAAGTGACAATTATTGGTAGGTTTGTAGGGATTAAAATAAAATAAAAAAACAAAAAACAAACTCCCATGAGCCTTCACACAGGAAGAACCCTCCAAGCATGTGCAGAAAAAGGACCCATTTCTAGCCCCCAAGATAATATCGACCATTTCAACTTAGGCCTTAACTAGGATGAAAGATTACTGCTGGCCAGGAAGGTGTAAAGTTTTTAAATGCCATCCTTGGCCAGTTGAAAAGGGCTTAAAGAAAGTCCTGTGTTATAGAATCCTTTTGGTAAGCGTATAAGTCCTATCCTGCGTATTGGTAAAGGTCCAGTGATTTAGTCCTATGGCCGTCATCGAAGAATGTTGCAGTAATTATGACTAGTAAGGTCGGTTTAAGTATTGTATCAACCTCAGAGTACTGCCAGTGATTGGCCAAGAGATAGGTCACATGATTCTGGCCTAGTCTATAAGTAGGAGCGAGGATCCATCACACACCTTATATATAAAATTCTCAACAGAAGGTATTTACTTACCACATGGTGGTTATGACCCATGAATAAAGCCTGAATCCTAAACTACCTTTTGTCTTTGTCTCTTTCTTTTCTTTCCTTGAATTCTTTTTCAGCACAACCACCAAATAAGATGGGATTAAAAGCATATACGTACCAAGAATACGTACCAAGAATAACCACAGCCACCTTTAAAACTAAAACATTAAACCTCTCATCACTCCACAGGTTACAAAAATAACATAGAATACTTAACATAGCTTAACACTTGTACCCAGTCATAGTCAATGGAATGAGAACAATCTACCCCAATGGATTAAATGAAGGGTTCGGTTTGAAGTCCCATAAAGGCTCACGATTACTACATAAAGACTCACAAGTTCAACAAGAAGGATCCTGAATTCAACGAGAAACACCTGAAGAAGACCAGAGGGTACATTATCCAAAACATTGTGTATATAACAATAAATATGAGGACAACTGTAGTGGACTTAAGCCTAGATAAAAATGATATTAGACAAAAATCTACATACAAAAGCTTTATTCAATAAAAACGAAACAAGCATGAACAGAGCAATTTAAATGAATTTACAACAGCATTAAAAATAAGTCCTTTGAACAGTTGAAAAAGTCAGTTCAGAATTTAAATCAGCAGCAGCAGTGTAGTAGTAGTAGTAGTTGTCGGCATGAGAAAAAAGGCTTCTACAGGTAGAAAGAGGAGAATGAGACGTTGTAACGTTGTGCCTTTTTTTTCCGGGCACTAAAACGATATCTGTAACGGTGTCGTATATCTGGTCACAGTACCCAAAGTGATATACATAAGGGGGCAGTGGTGGTGGCAATATATTCACGGTACTAAAAATGTCTTCTTGTTGATAAAAATTACAACGTGAGAAATATGTAGTCACAACTGCTAGCCTTTATTTCCAGGGTTGGCTCGTCTCGTGGGTTCGTATCAGAGAGGAGGAAAGGCAGAGAGAAAGAGAGAACTATTAAACTACCGTCATCCCACATGGGACCAAGGGCACGTCTTAACCCTACGCTGTCCCAAATCAAAAAGAGGCCAGTCCCTTTCTTCGTTGTTCCACGTCACCACGTGACTTCCGATTCCGGTCAACACCCGACTTCCGGTTGACACTCAATTCTCCATTCGGGGTCACGCTACGGTCAAACCATCGTTCATCCTGTTTTGCTCATCACTATTTTTTAAACCTTTACTCTCTCACTTATTTCCTTCTTCCTCCTTTTCTAATATAGTAGTTCTAGCTCACAAAAGTCAGGATAATATCCCCATCTTGCTACAATGTACTCGTGTGTCCCGTGCAAACAATAAGCACTGACTGTTTGGCGAATACTGCTAAAAGTCAGATATTTATAAAAAACTGGTGGATCACAGAAGTACCAAAATGTAAAAAAACGTTCCATTCATTAATTTTTCAGTATACAAGGCGTGTCAAAAAAGGACATTGGTTAAAGCTGTATTTACCAAGATAGAAATGAAGATTTTATAGAACTTTACTTTTCTTTCAGAATACAAGGTGTGTCAAAAAGTATTAAAAAAAATCTCGCTACTTTTTATACACATCTTGTATGTAAGTTTGATTAAGAAACTGCTGGAGTAGTGAATCAACTTGCTCGCACTTGATTCTCAATGAGAACCACCAGATGGCAGTGTGAAAACTCAACAAGTACATAATAGTGATTAACAAGACAGTATATTTAACTCTAAGCGGAAGTGACCTGGTAAGGTCACATCTAAGAATCAAATAAATCGGTTTGAAAATTATTGGTATTCAATAGAAATCATCATCATCATTATGTTGTGCAAGCAGCACGGATATCCATGACAATCTCTCGCCAACCTTCCCTATGTACCAGAATTTGGCGCGTATATTTTATCGTGCCCTGATTGGTTAAAGAAAACAAAATTGGGACCATATGACCTTTAGGCACCACTTTTGCTTTGCTGATTCATAACAGATGATTTTTAGAGGTTTTTAAAAAAATTATAAAACTAACCCCTAACTCCTAACCCTAACCCCTAACAAACAACCGGATGTTGACGGTGTAAATGAAAAAAATGTACTTATGAATCAGCAAAGCAAAAGGGGTGCCTAATGGTCATATGGTCCCAAAATTGTATCTCCTTTTTATTTATGTGAAGGGTGTATGTGATAGGGTGTTATTCCGATCTAGAATATTCTGTGGTAGATAGGAAATGGCACGATTTTCTATAAGAACAATAAAAAAGATCTAAATAATAAAAATTATCAAGCCTCATACCAAAAATTCAAACCAATAAAGCCTATGCAAGGTTCCGGATTTGATACCAGTCCCCGTCAACTCAGCACATGAGTAGCACAGATTGAGTAATCTGATCTGTACGGTAAAATGGGGTGCTGACGGTAGGTGTGGCACTCCACCTAAGCAAAAAAAAAAAATCTCCCTGATCTAGCACTAGCTAAAGGGGATAGACCCCCTCACTGTCCTGCTAATATCAATTATATGGTGTCAAGTAACTAATAATAACTATTAGAAAACAATTATTGCTTCAAGTAACTATTCTTAATACAAATGATTTGCACACAGTTATATTGTTTCACGTATTCCTATCCAATTCTAACAATTAAAAAAAATCAGTACTTTAATTAATTTAAAAAAAAAATTGAAATATAAGCATCCCTAATCTATCTGTATTTTGTTTCTTTTCAGAAAATATATTCAAAAGTTATCACAAAATGGCAAGCTGGAGAAAAAAATCCAAGGGCAGTAACTCTAGCATGTCGATCGCTAGGTGGCAGTATGAGTTGAACGGAAGGTGACAAAGCAGTTTTAGTAGGTTGGGGATCCTTTACGCTAAGTAGACGACATGGTAAGCATCTTAACCGGGATTATTTTATTGTTTTGTATTATTTTTAAAGAACCGTGTTCAATTTTAATCGATTCTTGATGCCAAGTACT
This sequence comes from Doryteuthis pealeii, assembly GCA_023376005.1. Lineage (NCBI taxonomy): Eukaryota > Metazoa > Mollusca > Cephalopoda > Myopsida > Loliginidae > Doryteuthis > Doryteuthis pealeii. The sequence continues at coordinate 75,858,212 of CM042168.1, forward strand.
CCCTTGTAATTTATTCTTTTTTATAACAGAATTGGAAAATTTGTTAAATTGTCCATAATCGTTAACGTCTTAAGTGTTTTAAAAAATATATATTTGAGTTTTGACAAATTCGCTCCACACAAAAATAGATATGAATAATTTTAGTTTAATTTTATTTATTCAATTGTTTAGAATCGGATCTAGATCTTCGGAGTGTTGAGAATAGATTGATGTATTTGTATGTCTATTTTGAACATGGTTTATGTTTTGGGAAGTTTGTTTTTTTCTTCCTTTTGGAAACACGTTCGGTCAACTTTGTTTAAATACTTAGATATAAACAATCTCCAATAAATCGGTTAATATATGAATTCTGTTAAATTTATTATTTTCGAACGAAGGAAATCGGATTAATTAAAATTATTGTTTAATGTTTAAAATTATAATTCTAACAAAAATTCGTCCTGATCGATATAAAAAAACACTAACAGAAACATTATTTAAACTTTAGGATAAAAACGTCTGTATCAATTTTTTTTTTTTTCGTATTTAAGATAATTTCATGCACTTAAAAAAAATCTTTTTAGTATCTTGAACTACTTAATTTTGTTTAAGAATATTTTTTTATTCTTTTTATTAAAAAGAATGGTAGGTTAAAATTACATTACATGTATAAATTTTATAGTGCTTTGTTTAATAAATAAATGGGACCAAGTAACCAATAAAAGTGTTGGACCAAGATTTATTTATATTGCATCGATTATTTCTTTTCGAAGTTTGAGATATTTACATTAAACATTGTTCTTATACGAAGTTTATTAAATATTTATTGTTTAAGCAGATATAATTACATTTTTGTTATTATAAAATGGAAAAAAAAAAGAAAGAAAAAGTAAAGTACACGGATAATTTCACTCTTATGTTTATATGTTTCTGGTTTGTAAATTTTTTTCCCACCTTGCTAACATTTCTCATTTATTTATTTTAATTTAAGAGCAGTATTCAAAATTTAAAAAAAAAAAAAAATCTAAAATCACCCTAACCGATAAGATTTTTTTTTTTTGTTTAACCGGTTCCTGATTTTTACCGTTTGAATTTACCCCAATAAAATGCCGAAATAATTGTTAGATTTTAACGAAATGACGTGAATAAGTTCTAGTCTTTTTCGCTAATTTGGAATAAAAAAAACTTTTAGATTTATATAAAAAATAAATCACAATGACTTAAACATAAATTGCAATTAATTTTCCAACCAATCAGCTGCTCTAATTTAAGTCACGTGGCTAACCGGTGACGCGCGAAAAACATCGCCCTGTAGATAAACTTTCAAAATTAATAACTTATCAATGAAATCATTTACGAATGAAAACATTAAACAAACGACAGAGAAAAATGGTGAAATACTCAAATGGAATACTTCCATATGAGAAGTAAAATGTAACTCGTAGTAAAACTGTTAAAAATTAAATCTCCTCTCTACAGTTTACTTAATAACTTATCTATCTACCGGCCACTGAGATCCGATTTTAGCACCGTCTTCTTTTTATTCTTTGTTTTATAATATCATTTAAAACAAAAATATCAGCGTAATAGTTTTGTGATATATTCACTAATTGGTTTCTCTGCACAACTCCAGTCGATTGAACTCAATTTGATTAATAAAAAAAAACAAAAAAAACACAAAACTTTTTTACTATACAGACAATGACGTCACCTGTGACGTCATTTTTTAATACGGAAGTTTTTTTGTTTTGTTTTGTTTTTTTAATATTGAATTTATTTAGATTTTGATTAAAGATTTAAATCATTTAAATTCAAAACAAATAACTTATTACAAAATAATAATCCTTAAAAAATTAAGAAAGAAGAAATAACTATTTAAGACCAATAATATATATTAGAGAATATTTGTTAAAAGAAACAAGAAAACTAGGCTAAACTTGCAAATCGGTCAGAAAATTAGGGTTACAGAACCCACAAATTTTGTAATAAAACTGTTAGTTTTAACTAGGAGGTGGGGGGGTTAGGGTTAGTTTAATCGGAAAATAAATAAATAATTTGGGTTATGTTTTTTCTGGGTCACCCTAATTTTCCGACCGATTTGCAAGTTTAGCTGAAAACTATTTATTTTGTGTAAAATAAGATAAAATATTTGAATATTAAGTCACTATAATGTAACACGAATTTTGGCCCAAATGATTGAAATTTACTGCTTTTACAAACATAAAATTGAGTCTTAAGTAATTTCATAAAACTTAATTTTCTTAGAACTACAGACTTTGAAAAATGTTGGCTTTGTTTCATTTAAGAAAATTAAAAGAAAACCTATTTCCGTCTTACTTTTGGGATAATAAAAATGAGTTAAGATTAGGATAATTTTGTTGGAAAATAGTTTTTTCTTTTATATTCAAGTCTATATTTGAAAATGACTTTCTATTTCTTTGGAGTTTCATTGTCAGCGACTAAACAAGTGACCCTCCACAGATTTTGTCTGGTGAAGAGGATGGCCAGACACTCTGCGGCACGAAAAACAAAACCTGTTAAAGGGTGGAGGAAGCTTTTTGCTCAACAGCCATCTAGTATATTATATCTAAAGTCCAAATCCTCCTCATCTTGGCAGGGGCATTTAAACTTGGTAGTGTCAGAGCCAAGGCGGACAAGTCTGGCAGCCAGTGTATTAGGGCCAAAACTCATCCAAAGAGCGTCTCCGTCAGGAATCAACAGCATTTGGCATACTTGTCACTGCGTCTGTGGAAAATCTGTGGCAAACAAGAGCATTTCCTTCTGACCAGGAAATGCATGTAGTGTTTAGGAACTGCTTGTGAATTTCCTATTCCCTTGTTACCCCTTCCTTGAATTCGCCACAAGGGAATTTGTTGGTTGGAATTGGCTCAACCAACCCAGGGTGAATGCCGTCACAGAAAAAAAAATTCTTTGATTTTTTTTTTTTTTCTTTTTTAATTTTGAGAAATATAAACTTTGAAATGTTTGACATGTTTGTCCATAGAAGAATGAGCAATGAGAACATCGTCCATTTAGGTACAAGTGAAATCCAAGCCATGCAAAACATGGAAATATTAGACAGCATTTTGAAAACCAAATGTCTCATGCAGAAATTTGTTTATCTCGAAAGAGACTTTATCGGCATTAAATGACCCACTGAGGTTGATATGCTGTCAAATGAAACAAATCAAACAATATCTCGAAAGGGATTATAATAGTGATATTAGTGACACACTCCAGTTCTTTTGGAATGGGTCCTGATTAGGCCCGCCCTGCACTTTTCCCCCAGGGGCCACCTATTAGTTGTGGCTGAATCTATAGGTAAATTAAAGATAAGTAAGTAAAGTCGTCGGGGTGGCCTAATGTCAGTATCAGCCAGACAGTGAGGGAGTCTATCTCCTCTTCACTAGCACTAGATCAAGGAGATTGTTTTGCATCTGAGGTGGAGCGCCACACCTCCCACCAGCTCCTCACTTTACCACACAAATCCCTGTGCTGCTCATGCGCTGAACCAGGAATCTTGTGATTCCTAGGCGGATATTCTACTGACTGAACTAAACCAGCTAAAAATAGACAATAAAAGATTATATCATTTATTATTAAAAGAAATTAGAATGAAGCAAATTAGGGTTAGGTAGATTGCATACCAAATCAATTTCATCACATAGATCGCATGCCAAAGTAGCACCTTTATTGTTGTAGGAGGAATCATGAAAGTCTGGGTACTACTATACATGAGGAAATGTATATCAGAGCCTCTATCTAAAAGTCATCAGGGTGGCCTAAAGTTGGTATCAGCCAGACAGCGAGGGAGTCTATTCCCTTTTCACTAGCACTAGACCAAGGAGATTGTTTTAGCCATTAAGGTGGAGCGCCACACCTACCATCAGATTCTTACTTTACCGCACAGATTCCTGTGCTACTCATAGGCTGAGTTGGCGAGGGCCGGTATCGAACCTGAAAACTTGTGGTTCCTGACCAGACGCTCTACCGACAGATCTAAACCGGCTCTGAAAAATACAAAAGACAAGTTAATCCTCCCATTTGGCATTCCAAGTCAATGAAAGCTGCCAGCCTTGCAGTTTCGCTAGTCCTTTAGGCAAGCAACTTGCATGAACAAGCTTTTCTGCTGTGTAACTCTTCTACTAATAACATACTGATCAAGGCACATGTTATATCAACTTTTTATTCATTCTTTTCCTCATAACTCAGCACATGGGAGTATGTGGAGTTTTGTCAAAACAACACCTTTAATCATAAAGTGTTAATCTTTTCTCCCTAAGATAATGGCAGGTAATTATACTAGTACAATGAAAAAAGACAATTTTGGGTGCCATTATAGTATATGGCCTACCTTTTTGATTCTATTATAATATGTGGCCTACCTGATTTAAATGTGTCCTACCTCAGTAAGAGTATATTTATAGATATAAGTAATAGGCAATTTATTGAAACTAATTATTTTTCATGTATATTCAATTTCAAGAAATGCAATTGAGTCATAAGCTGTATATAATAATTAAGAATAATTAAAAAAGAATTTATCCATAATTTACATGAATCAGAGATCTATTTAATTCTAAAATATTCTAAAATTCTGAAATAGGGTTAGCAGTTATTATTATAACCTTATAATATGCTTTTTATGGTAGGCCACATACTATAAGAGAGACATGATTTTGTAGGCCACATACTATAATGGTACCCAATTTTGCATAAGGTTAAAAAAAAGTAAAACCCACAAAACCCAGAAATATTTTCATACTTGTTTGTGCTAAGTCTTTAATGTTTGTTTTTAATTCTTATTCATTTGAAAATATTTACAACTAGCTTAAAAAACCACCCTATCGGGCAACAGTTAGGCTAGCTCCTGCAGAGGGATCTTGTTTTGGCCCTTGACTGAACAATGACACTTTGTGCATTGAATACAAATTAATTTTATTAAACTTGAACAATATTTTTCAAACAACAGTTTTCATCAAAACAATGATATAATTTTTCTATTTGGAACTTATTGCAAAGCTGAATGATAAACAATAGGGGGTGCCAAAATGTTGTTTCATTTCCATTTTAAAAACAAATTAAAATTAATTAAATCGATTATTTAAGGTAAAATTTTTGTCAAAGCTGAAAAGTAGTAACATTATGAGCATGATTAAAAAATGCAAAATAATATTACACATGTAATTTATTTTTAATACATTTTAAACTATTATTTTCGGTCAATTTTGCTAAACAATATTGCAAACATGGCTGCTTTTTTTATGTATTAACAGACTTAAAAAAAACAAACATTTAGGATTTTAAGGCTTATAACAGTTTCTTCTTAGAAATCAATAACAAAAAACAATTTTAAAAAAAGTAAATTACAGAAGAATTAATAACTTTTAAATGAAATATCCTTTTCTTTTTGGTCTAAACATGCAGAAAAAAAAATGCTCTAAAAAAATTCTTGTGCATTTGTTTACAAAAAGAAAATGACCAAGAGAAAATGTCATGTGACCTCTCCTTGTATGAAGGTCTTTGTTGATGAAAAACAATCATCAAAAATCAGGGAATTATCTGATTTTAATAAAATTTTCTGTGTTGACTTATTAATCAATGAATTCTCTTTTTTTTTTTTTTTTTTTTTTTTTTTTTTTAAATTACTGAATCATTTCAATCAAACTGATTTGATGAAAATAAATAAAAATTCTTTAAAATAGATATTATCATTTCTGCCTACCATAGCAGAAACAATTTATATACCTAATCAATAGATAAAATTCATTTAAAATATGAATCGCTTAATTTTAAGTTTCAAATTTCATATTTTTAGATTCTAAAAAAAATCTTTATAAAGTATTGTTATCTAATAATCTTTGGAGAAAACTCAATTGAAAAGTTAGGCTGCCACCCTTTTAGACAGAAAAAATATCCGTATAATTTCTTCACTGATATTCTAGAAGCTAATTATATACAAAAACAACAGAGTAAAACATTTAAAAAAAATTTTAATTTTTTTTTTTACATTTAATTTTCCGATTTTCGGTACTTATTTTCTACCAGAGTAGCTTCCTTAAAAAATGTTTTTCTTCTATTCACACTTTCACATTTATGTCTTTTTATTTATACTGTAATTAGTGTTAAAAGTACATAACCGACTGATATTTTGTGCCCCAAAATAAGGGGGGGGGGGTCAAAGTTAAATGATCTGAAAACTCATTCATTGGTAAATCAGCACTGAAAATTTCATTAAAATCGGATAATTCCCTAAATTTTGATAAATTTTTATTCAATGGTGGGCGGGGTAAATTTATTTTGTAAAATATGGATTTGATGTCATGTTTGGCACTTAATTTAATGACAATTTGATGTATGTAGGTCCTTACTTCCCATACTAACAATTATTTCTATTTCAAGGGTGATTTTTGTTGGATATATACCATTAATTTTGATTATTCCCAAATTAATTTCCAAATTATAAAAGTTGTTATTGTAAAAAATTCTCCGAAAACAATCACAGTGATTAAAACTTGGGTATCCAAAATATCTGGATTTCAGGTCCAGATTTGGCCTGGAATATTTTTAATTTGCTCAAGGAGTCAGCCTGATTCCAAAATAGTATGATATGTTGGGCTATGGCCTCAAGGAGTATAGTTGAAAAAATGTGACACACTGACAATCACAGTTATAATTAGAGATAATGTGTATCTAGTGTATCTGTTTTACTTTTCTGATCTAACACAAATCAGTTGTAAATAGAAATGGTGATTGACTCTGAAAAAAAAAAAAAAAAGATTGTTGTTTTGGTTTCAGTTTTTACAATACATTGGAATTCAATATTGTTATGGTAATTTACCACGTATGCATGAACTCTTCCAACTATAAATAGCAGCAGGTTTTGCACTTCAGCGAGAGTTAATATTTCAGTGGATAGCTGATAAGACCGCCTTGCGAGTTACCTTCTCATTTGTATATGTTTGTACTACTGTTCTTTGTTAATATATTTATTTAACTCATTTCCTTTCTTGTGTCTTTATTTTGGCCCCATACCAGGCCACAACAAATATATAAAATGAAATGTTGTCAATCAAAGTAATATTGTTCTGTTCATAAATGATTTCCTTTCACAAGTTAACCCATTCATGTTAAAATTATACTATGAATTTGCTAATTAGAATTAAATGATAGATACATTATCTCCGTTATAATAAGATTTGATTCATTATTAGTATTAGTATGTATTCAATTTGATATATTACTTTATTATATGTATAGAAATTGAGATGTGGAGAAGAGAATGTTTTGAAGATGATGAGTTAAAACTAAGAAAAGTATTTTTTTTCTCTTTTGTTTGTAAATGTAAACATTTTTGTTTCTTTTCTATTTTAGGGTCAGAATCAGTCTGGAGCTTCAGGTGGTCAGGGTGGGGATAAGAAAGATGATAAGGTAAGTCATATTTGTTATTGTTCTTTTGGGAAATTGATACATTATTAAAAGAAAGAAACATGTACTTGTTTGAATTGACACTTTTGTAGGAAATAATAGAACAACAGTCATCTATAAAAGAAATATTATGTGTATTTGGGCAGCATTCTTTCATTTATACAAAAGGAATTAAACAAAAGGCAGGTCTCCTGTTTAATGATTTTATTGGTGATCTTTTCAAGCTTTCTGGCCAACTTTTTTATATTTGGATGGAATTCATGGATTAGTCCACCGAAAGTACTCATGATATGAACTTCGGTGGACTAATCTACGAATTCCATCCAAATATAAAAAAGTTGGCCAGAAAGCTTGAAAAGATCACCAGTAAAATCGTTAAACAGGAGACCTGCCTTTTGTTTAATTCCACGTATAAAAGAAATATTATGACTTCAGGCACATCATCAACAGAGCTGCCCTGACAGCAGGTGCTATAGAATATGCTGACGACACCTCTGCAGAGGAGTAAGACCCTTCCCCTATGGGATCACTTGTAGGCCATGGGTAATGACCTGTCATGCCTGAGGACAGGATTATGGTGGCTGAGCAGTCTGTGAACTGAGTTCTAACTGGTCCTGTGTCATTCAGCATTCCTCTTCGGCCCTTACTTGGGCTAGCCAAGTGGTTTGAGAAGCCCCATCTGATCAGTGGGCTGGTCATGTCAAGCTCTAGCACCTATATGATTAAGTGCCGATTGTATTCTTCAAATTGCTCTTATAGAAACACCCAACCCTTTTTATCATATTAGTGCTAGAAGGCAGTAGCTGTGTTTCAACCACCTGTTCATTAATACATATGAGGTTGTTTCTTCTAATTAATTAATACACAAGGTTACGGAGCCTAAACTTACATATGAAATAAATCATATTAAAAAGAGCACATCTTCAAGAGAGAAAAAACGTCAAAAATGCACCATTTTGACAGATACAGACTTGAATTTATAAAATTCTCCCATTTCAAAGACTATAAAACAAATAATTTTTACATGTGATTTAAAAAAATCCTTCTCTTCATTATATAGCAAAAATTACATTAAGTTTCATTTATTTATTTAAAAAAAAATTTAATTTGTGGGGATTAAAAAATGTAAAATTTTGGCCCTTACCTAATTATATATATATATATATATATATATATATATATATATATATATATATATTCATTTATTTATTTTTACATGACTGGTTATATTTATCAATTTATTTTTAGGAAAAAAAACGAAAGTATGAACCACCTGTGCCCACTAGAGTAGGAAAAAAGAAGAAAAAGCTGAAGGGACCAGATGCTGCCAATAAACTTCCCCAAAGTAAGTATTTTATTAATATTTTTATTAGTAAATTTCCTAACATTCAAATAGTATTAATTTATTCTATTAAATTTAACCTGAAATAAACACACAATATCCTTGTGTGACAAGACTTTCGGACCACTCTGTACATTCCATTTGCTGGTTCTTACTTTCCACCCTCTGAAGTATTTTAAAGAGAAGCTTCTCATTATTTTGATACTAAATTTTCTTATTTTTGCTGAGATAATAAAAAAAAAACACAGAAAAGCAATGTCAGGAAATTGACTGATTTTATTCAGAAAATGTTATTTTTTATCCTTCTAAAACTGTTTCTTAACTTAGCAACGGTTGTTTAAATCCTGGATGTGGCTGTTTGCATTTCACCTAACACTAATGCCTTTGGGAAAGTCATAAATCTATTTGTTCTCTGCCAAGCAATGGATAAATGGTAGGGCAGACTGGGTTCTTTAGCCCTGGTTAGGCAGACAGAAGAAAAACTCTAAATTCAAACCAGCAATCAATAATCTGCTTAAATATTGATCTTGTGTCACATCCTGCTCATGGTGGAGGGGTTGGATAAACATAGACTGATTTAAAGATTTGGTAACTGGCAGAGGCAAGAGACGACTTAAATTTTGGGGTTAATGAAAATGACCCCCACTCTACCCATTGGGGGTGGGTGATGATTTATAAAACCAAGATCTTTCCTTCATTGACTCTAGAATATCACTTCATGTTTTCCTCTTTTTGAGACTGGTTCAGAAGGAAGTTGCAACTTCAATAATAAAATGAATGGTATTTTTTTCGGTGACCACTTATCTGACTTTTTCGTTTTCTATGGACTTGTTGTCATCTCTTCATCTTTGTCTTTGTCAACTTTCTTTGAGACCCCATTACATCACAGTGTTATTCTTTTGTGTTGTTTGTTTTTAAGTCTGTTTTACATACACTAAAATAATTTCTTTAAAATAATTTCTGTAAAAAAATTTTTTTTTTCAGTCACTCCACATACCAGATGCCGTCTGAGGTTGTTAAAACTGGAGAGGATAAAAGATTATCTTTTAATGGAGGAAGAATTCATCAGAAACCAGGAACGTTTGAAACCACAAGAGGAAAAACAAGAGGTATTGTCGCCCTTCACACTTTCTGACATTTTAAATAAGAAAATATAAATAAGAATACAAAAATGTTAATGGTTTTCTTTCATTATAATCCTTCCTGTTAATTTTTAGAATGCAATGTTTTTATTAGTCATATTAGTAAGAATATGTGCCCTCCGCCAGACGTAAGTATTTAAGTTCTAATGTAATGAAATATTGAATCAGGAAGACTAACGAAATTAGATAAGAATACATATAAAAAAGATTACAATTATTATCTGCGTTATTCAGACTATTGTCTTCATCTTCATTGTTATTTCGAAACGTTTCGGCCGATATGCCCTCCAGCCTTCAGGTATTTCCCATTGGACACATGGCCTAGTGGATAAAGGAGTTAGGTTAAGACAGTTCTAAGTGACAGTTATCTCCGGACTGCAGGTTCAATCCTGGCCAAGGGCAGCAGTAACATAAAATAATAATTAACACAGCTTAACGCCTCTACCCCAGCTATGGTTAGCGGAATGAGAACAAGATACGCCCATGGACTGAATAAAGGCTTAGGTTCAAAGTTCTGTGATGACTCCCGATTATGACAAGAAGGTTCCTGAGTCCGACAAGAAATACCTGAAGAAGGCCGGAGGTCATATTGGCCGAAACATTGTACAGATAACAATGAAGATGAAGACAATAGTCCAAATAACACAGATAATATTAATCATCAAGCCACATCTCAAACATTCAGAGAAAAAGATTACTTATTTTAATTATATTTTAATTTGTTTCTATATAAAATCATTCATAGGATTGATTTTAATACATTGGAGAATAAAACAATAATATTAGAGATCATACCACCAAGTAATTATTTATTAAACCCAGTTTTGTTAAAACCAGTATGCAAATTAACCACACAATATATTATGTATTCTTATTTTGTATGAGTGTTGTCACATCAGCTAAATAATGGACCATTCCGTTTTTATTATAAAAAAAGAAAGGGAAAAAATAATATATTTCTCTGAATGTTTGAGATGAGGCTTGAAGATTAGTATTATCTGCAGATAATACTAAAAAATAATATATATTACGCAGAAATAATATAAGAAAGAAAGAGAGTAGCAGAAAGATACAAAAAGGGGTGAATGTGTGGAATTCAATTGAACATAATGTAAAGAGGAAGTGAAGGAAAGAAAAAAAAAAGAGAGAGTTAAATCAAGATTATTAAACATTTTAGATATTGAACTATTTTGCAATAGCTCTTAAGTAAACATATCAGATGTTGTAATAATTAAATTATACTGTGGTATATCCACAGCTCCCCACTAGTATTGTGTTATTGTAATAAACTTGTTGTTAATGTTTTTTTCTTTTGTTTCTTTGTTACAGGAAGAAAGAAGTAAAGTTGATGAGTTGAGAGGTTCTCCAATGTCTGTGGGAACCTTGGAAGAAATCATTGATGACAGCCATGCCATAGTGTCAACTTCTGTGGGCAGTGAACATTATGTTAGCATCTTGTCCTTTGTAGACAAAGATCAACTTGAACCAGGATGTTCAGTTTTGCTCAACCATAAGGTGATTACATACCTCCATTCATTTATCAATGTTTAAAAAAAAATTTTTTTTTTTTTTTTTTTTAGAATATGTGATTTAAAAAAAGTACAGTGGTACCTTAACGAAAATATCATATTTCATGTTAAAACATGCAGTTGTACTGATTCGAACAAATTTGTATTTTCAGTGTAGATTTACGGTGCAATGAAAATGGCCAACCAAAACATAAGGCCAAAAAGTGAAACAAACAAGGGGAGGTTACTCTCATTTATGTAGCTAATGTTCAGATTACTCCTTGACTTGCGTTTGTCCCGACTTATAAGTTTTCCGACTTACGAGCTGTCACTTGGTCGACTTTTTGCATTGTGTTGGGAGCTAAAATTCGAGATACAAGCGAGCTTCAGATATACGCTTATGTTAATAAGTTCACTAAGAAGCACTTATGTTTCCAAATTTAATAAAAAAAAAAAAATAAATAAATAAAAAAAATATTCATAGAAAATAAATATTAAAACATTACTGCACATAATTCATTACATTCTATTTTATTATGTTTTTCTACAATACAGTGTTATTTTTCTTATTAAAAAAACTATGGTTTGGCTGGAGTGGGAGTCCGGAACAGATTAATGGCATTTTAGTTTATTTCAATGGAGAAAATTGATTTGATATACAAGGAAATTGAGTTACAAGTGAAACTAATTCCTAAGTCAATGTACCACTGTATTAGTTTTGAACAATAAATTGGATTAAAAAAAACATTGACTTGTAATATCTAATGTATTTTATTTTGCAATTAATAAGGATGATAATATTCAGATGATTTTGTGTTTGATCTTTATACATACTAACAAACAATCTGACCTGAGTGGTGTATAAATTAATTTTTGCCACACTCTTTCATAAAAAAAATGTAAACAGATCTTTGTATTCTTATATTTTTTTAATAATAACATAAACAGTTTTGTTGTCAAAATTCAAATAAATGTTTTCTTCCTAATAAAACTAAGTTTCTAACTGTTAGATTCAAATTAATTCAAATATTTAAGGTTTTTCTTTTGGGTGTTGTCAGAGCTGTTCTGTTTTGATTATCGTCTGTTGTAAAACAAAATTTAATGACAGTTGTTAATCAGAACAGGACTTTTTGTTTTCGTCAGGGTAGAGGAAATGACATGACATATTACAATATAGTAAGAAATTTTAATTCAATAATTAACAAATTTTTAAAAAAATAAGATCTAAATAAGTTGATTTGTTAAATTGATATTTCAAATCAAAAGAAAAAAAAAATCATACAAAAAAAAAAAATTAAATGAAGTATTTAAGTTTAAAATAATTCTTTAATTTTAATAATGTTTTTTGTAATATTTAAAATTCAATAAATAATATTAATTCAAAGCGTAGCCGATCGAATATCAAATTATTATAGTAAAAAAAAATTGAAACATACTTTTTAAAAATAATTTTGAATGTGCTTAAAAGTTGAATATCAAATTACAGTACTGATTTTTGAACAAATGCAGAATAGTACACATGAGATAATATTAAAATTGCATTTTACATGTAAATAATATTAGATTACAAAAACTCCCGAAGTACCCCAATACGTTCGTTTCAGATATTTTCATGAAATGTAATACATTTTGTACGTAATCTAATATTATCTCTTGCGCGCTATTCTGCATTAGTAACTTGATTTAATTTTTATATTTAATATTAAAATAAATAAATGTGATTATTTTATAAACAGTGGCTAACATGAAAATAAAAATGAATAAAAAGTATTGTTTCGGGTTTGATTACATTCTGCGATTGCCGACGCCGAAGATTTTAAGTAGAATTCATTCAATTAATATCATAATTTAAAGTGAAAAAAACATTCTATATATATATATATATATATATATATATATATAATCGGGTTTTGACGTTTACTTCACTGTGGCTAGACATTTATAAGCTACCTACAGCCTGGATAGAAACCTGATTGATTCCTCATCAGTCGGGCTGCTTAACCGCTCGGCCATTGTCACCTACAGAATGGGAAGGGGATTTTAACTGTTAAATACACACATCTGTATGTATGTATGTAAACCCCATATATATATATATATATATATATATATATATATATAATAATTGAATGAATAAAATGACCGTATTTATTATTATTTATTATATATTTTTTAATTTTTCTTTTTTGTATTATGTAGAATTTAGTACAGAGACAATCGAAAATAATAATAATTGTATATTATTTTTAAAATTAAAAAGTGGACAGACCACTCCCAAAAGAAAATTAATGTCTCCTATTTAGAATATTAAATGCCCCCCCCCCCCCAAAAAAAAATCCAAATTTATTTTTATTAAAGAGCATTTTTAATTTGTTTAAAAAGTAAATAAAAAAATAGCTGTACTTATTTTATGTGCGGCATTAGCTAGAAATGCCAATGGCTGAAGCTGCTATCCGGACATATATACATACATACACAAAGATAAATTAATTGTAAGATTAATTTTTCATTTTCATCTGTTTATCACTGACCTGAATTATCACACCTTACCTACAATAAAGATTTAAAACTGTTTTAATAGTTATTTTCAATCCCATTTGTTTATAAGATATTTGACTTTGTATAAAATTATCTGTTGCAATGTTGATCTATAAGTTTAATTTATATTAAATATTTATCTTAATCCAGGTCCACGCTGTGGTTGGTGTCCTTTCCGATGACACTGATCCTATGGTTACCGTCATGAAGTTGGAGAAGGCTCCGCAGGAAACATATGCAGACATTGGAGGCTTGGATTCTCAAATCCTAGAAATTAGAGTAAGGATGATTGTTTTTTTTTTCTTTGCATTTCTTGAATGTCTTGAAAGGAGAGAGAGATGTGCTTTATTTTTGGTTTGAGTTGGAATGTTTTTAGATTATTTAAAAGTAAATTATTCACAGACCATAACACCATTGTTTATATACCCAGCAGAGTAGTGGGTATACAACAATCTGAATTTTAAAATGGAAAGGGAATTAGAATTTCAGTCTCAATACTTTTTGATCACACCTCCTATTTGCATAATCAAAACTGAAAATGTCGCCACATTCCTTATGAGATAATCTGTTGTCTCTGTTAATTATCACATCCAAAGGGAGATAACTTTAAAAATGGAGTCGGCAATATAATTAATGAATACGTTTATTCACGGTCCACAACACCTTTGAGGGTGTTTTTATTTTTAACACAATGCTTTGAAGTTATTGGGAAATGAATATAGATTTGACGAGTGGAAAGAGAGAAAGAATATGTGCAAAATAAAGATTTCAATGAGCTCTATTTAATGATATAATCTGTGGAGTGACTTATTGTCGGTATCAGCTTAATAGTGAAGAAGTCTATCCTCTTTTTGGTCGCACTAGGTCAGGGAGATAGTTTTTTGCAGAGGTGGAGCGCCACACTTATCGTCAGTTCACAGATGCTTTATTGCACAGATCTGATTACTCTAGCTGTGCTATTCGTGCTGAATTGGTGAGGACCGGTATCAAATCCAAACGGGTTTAAACTAGCTGTAAAAATTCAATATGTATACACAAAATAATACATATTTATTGTTTTTATATATATATATATATATATATATATATATATATATATATATAACTTTCTATATTTATTGTAAACTTAATTATCAATAAAGAGTGCTTGATATCATTGATAAAGCATGTATATCTAAGTTAGGGTATTGTGGACATGAAGTCAACAGCGCTTGGTAACAGTCTCTTGCCTATGCAACTTTCAAACCAAGAAAATTATGTACGTATGTATTTTTCATTATATATTGTGTGGTGCATAATGGGAAGGGTGGTTAAGCTTTGGAGGCATGATGGGAAAACTGGTTTAACTTGTACGGCATGATGGGATGACTGGCTTAATTTGTGTGGCATTTTGTGAAGGCCACTAGAGTTTATATTGTATTAATTTTGTAATTTATTACCTTATGTGTCTCTTGAGCCATAAGATTGAGAAACTATAAATAATTAGAGAGAAGAAAGATGAACTAACTTGTCTAAAAGAATATATAATATTAATAATACCTTCTTTCACAAATTTACAGACAATGTGTATGATTTGAACAAAAGTTTTTGTGTTGTCTTTTATATATCATTTTTCATATGTTCTGAAATATTTTATAAATTTGTATTTGTAGGAGTGTGTAGAGTTGCCTCTGACGCGTCCTGAGTTGTATGATGAAATGGGAATCAAACCCCCCAAAGGGGTTATTCTTTATGGTGCACCTGGTACCGGTTAGTAGGCACTATTCTTGCTATTTAAAATCTTTTATATAAATATATAGGTATGGCCAAGATTTTACAAATTTTTGTTCTCACATGAATTAAAAATTTAAAAAACTTGGAAAAAATGAAAACCTAACATAATTTTGCTATATTACCGAAGAGAAAGGATTTTTTAAAAATCACGTAAAAATTATTTGTTTTACAGTTAATGGGATGATATGTTAAAATGGCGAATTTTTTACATTTTTGCCTCAATTGAAGATGTGCTATTTTCAGTATGATTTTTATTTCATTGTTATTGAAGAATAATTAAAGTTCCAATTACCGTCGAACTGGGAAGACAAGGCAACAAACGGTTGTAACTTAAATACAAAATACCCGAATGTCACAAAGTCTACTGCAGAATGACAGGATATATATAAGACTCCACAATATCATTCAAATCAAGCAGCCAATCAGAACTCAAGGAATGGAATGACCCAAATCACCCAAATTCATGAATGGGTCATTCTTGATTTCTATAAATACCAACTGTCTTGGACACTGCTCCAGTTATACTTAGTTAGCTGCTGTTATTCAAACCAACAGTAGACTTACTGGCCTCAATAGTTATGATTAAAAAATTCATTAAAAAAATTATGCATAAGTTTAGGCTCTGTTTCCAAGAAAAAAAGAAGAAAAAAAGTGAAAATTTATAATTTTAGTATTTTTTAATAAAAGTCTGAAGTGAAGGAGGAGTACCAGAGTTTTGACCAGACCTATTTTTAAAGAATCGCCATTTACCAGATATTGATAATGTTTGTTATATTGTTTTAATAATTTTACAACCTGATTTTATTAAAATCAATAGAATTTATTATTCTTGAGAACATTAATTTCTTGAATTACCTCCCTTACATTTTTATCTAAAAGACATTTTTATCTAAAACTAGCAGCGGCTACCTGGCGTCGCCTGGGTAGAGGGGGATTTTTAAAAGTTAGTGCCGCAGATCCATTATTACTGAATCGTGGGATGCCCCATTTAAATCCCTATGTCAAAAAATAGACCTTGAACTGATCCAGCTACTCTGAAAAGAAATGTTAATGTCTACTATCTAAAATATTTAATGAAAAAAAAATCCATGCTGTTATCATTTAAATTTTATTTTTTAATTATCTTCACGAATATGAATCAAATCTCTTATTATTTTTGCTCAAAAACCAAGTCCTGGTGATATTTAATGTGTATATATATTTACTTTGTCGTTAATTGTTTTATTTTCGAAATTTCCTCCGGACATACATATACACACAACTTTACTTTTATATATATATATATATATATATACAGATAGATTGATTGTGGATGCTTTTAATTTTATTAATTTCATTGTAATTAACTCCATATTATCAATTTATGTTTATTAGAATTTTTCGTGTTGTATCTCTTCACAGATATATCAAGGGAGGTAATTCATGAAAATCGTGAAATGAGCCATTAATATTTCATATTATCTACATGATTTTTCAAATTCAATTTTTTTATAATTTCAGGAAAAACTCTTCTGGCTAAAGCCGTAGCTAATCAAACATCTGCTACTTTTCTAAGGGTGGTGGGCTCAGAATTAATTCAGAAATATTTGGTAAGTAAGATTTCTTCAATGTTCCATGGCAATCATTTTTGTTTTTATGTATTGTTTTATAAAAAAAAAAAAAATAATTGTGGTTAGTCATCATCATCATGGCATGGTTTTGTGGGTGGTCCACGTTGATTAGGCCAATAAGAGACAAGTATGCATGGTCGTTTATCCTTTATTTAAAATGTGGTTTGAGAGCCACATATGGCCCTCAAACGTGTCACAGGAAACGGAGAACTGCATGTGGTTCTTAAAAGAGTGAAAAGATTAAAGGTGTAGCTTTTTGGGGATAAAGTTTTGTACCCTAAAAATCATAATTGTTACTTACTGGCTTATAATTTATTAACCCCTAGAACAGTGTTTCTTAACCTTTTCTTCCTCATTTTGAATTTTTGAGATGTATCTACTCACACGTTTTCGCAAGATTTTATCCTTTATTTAAGATGCGTTTTGAGAGCCACATATGGACCTCAAACGTGTTACAGGAAATGGAAAGAAGCACATGTGGCTCTTAAAACAGTGAAATGGTTAAAAAGCAAGGATGTTGTTACTTACTGGCTTATAGTTTATTAACGATACGTTGTCTAATGGTTAAAGTCATAGGAAATGGACTCGCTGACCTAAGTTCAATTCCTTTATGAAGCTGTTTGCATTTCACATGGCACTAATACCCTTGGGAAAAGTATGAATCCAATTCTCCCTCCAGCTATGGGTAAATAGCAGGGCAGACATGGCTAGGTAACCAGTCTAGAAGGAAAACTCTGAATTTAAACCTGTTAAACTCTGCTTAAGAAATTGACCTTGTGTCTCATCCTGCTCGTGCGGAGGGTCTGGTAAATATATATATATATATATATATATATATATATATATATATAGTTTATTAATCCCGAGAATAGTGTTTCTTAACCTTTTCTTCCTTGTGGCTCATTTTTGGTGTCACATAAGATTTTAGACCCATATAAGCATGAATACAAATTTCATAAAACATTGAAATAGATTTTATTTCCAAAACCAAAATGACTTCTGGTTGTCTATCAGCTTGTCAATATGCATTTCCAAACCTTGATTCGGCTTCCGGTGTAAGTCTCCTCTCTTTTCAATCTACAATAAATAATATTTCTTTATGAGTACATCATTTGCTCCCATCTCAACCAACCAGATGGTGGGAAAACCAAAATAAGAAAGGAACAATCCATTTCAAAGAGCAAGGGATGGAAGCCATCCAAACAATCCTTCCCTTTCAATTTTCTCTGGCCTATGTTGAAAATTACTGCTCTAGAATACTAACATTTGTTTTTGTTTTTTTGTTTTTTTTTTTGAGTCTCTGAGGTGAATTAAACCAGATCATTTTTTTAAAATGAAATGTACAAAAAAGAACAACTACAGTACATCCAAAATCCAAATGAATAAAATCAGAAATTCTGCAGAAGATGGACAATCACAGCATGACAGACAGTAAATGAAATTTGTGGTAGAAAAAGCACCTTGAGATCAAAACTAAAAGCTTCCAGCCAAGAAGAAAGACTTCAGAAGTGGAAAAAACACTTCAAGAATCTGCTTGGAAACCCTCCTAAAACCACAGATGATAATATTTTTAAAAAATCATGTTTTGGATTCATTGTTTATTGTTCTTAAAATGAAATTCAATTTAAAAATGTTTATAATTTGTAAATCTCAAAATTAAACAAATCAATATACCAGGGTTACCCCACTCTACCCAGGTGTTGCTGGGTAGCCACTTCTAGTAATTATATGAATCTTTGAGTTTCTTAAAGCATTAATGATGTAATGCAGATAGAAACTTGTTTTATTTTGACTTATTCATATCTGTATTACACACTTTAAAGGCCAAATTTGAAAGCAAAATTTATCTTTCTTTTTTAGGGTGATGGTCCTAAATTAGTGCGGGAATTATTTAGGGTAGCTGAAGAACATGCACCCTCAATTGTCTTTATAGATGAGATTGATGCTGTGGGAACAAAAAGGTAAGTTCATCTTGAAATTTCTTAAAGAGCAAAAAATAACCGTTATCTACTTCCTGTGTACTTACAAAGCCTTAGTTATTAATAAACAAACACACACACACACATATATATATAAACCTTGATTTATCAGGAATAAATTTATTTTGGCTACTTTTGTCTCTTCAAGTCTGATTTTATAATGGACAGGTAATCTTGTCCATTATGAAATCAGACTTGAAGAGGCAAAAAGTAGCCAAAATAAATTTATTTCTGATGAATTAAGGTTTTAATCTGTTTGGTTGAATCCTATCATAGAAATACTTGATACCATTCACCATTTATTTATATATATACATATATATATATAATAAAATAAATATATAAAGGTATTACATATCTATTTATTTGATGGCATTTCACAACCTTAGGTTTCATACATGCAAAATCGCATGCATTCATCAGGTGACGTTGATCCGAATACAAGGAAAATCGAAAAATTCAAAAGGTTTTTACGGGCCTAAGATGTTTATGATTGAATGAAGTGATATGTGTATGTATTTAGTGTATTTAGGGATGCGTATGTGTGTTTATGGACAGTGCAAAGGATGTGTAATACCTTTATATATTTATTTTATTATATTATATAATAGCTCTATTCTTTATATCGAGCACTCTCCTAATACTACTACAATTTGGCGCACCATTCCAGTGAAAACTGAAGTGGTGACTATCCCAGACTATAGTTATATATATATATATATATATTCTGTTTTGATTATCATTTGTTGTAAAACAAAATTTTGTGACAGATGATAATCAAAACAAACATTTTTTTTCTTTCCCAGTATAATATAAAATTTAATGTAGAAGATTGTGACAATTTCTTGTTTGTACATAATCTTCTCATAAAACTATGTTAGATAACTTTAAATATATATTAGAATAAAACAAACTATATATAAATCAATAATACTGGACATGTATTTATTAAAACGTGTTTTAACAAACAATGTGGACTGTTTAATACTTTTTACTTAATTTCTGAATATATATAATACAGGATTGTTCTTTATTCTGTGTATTAATGATTTTGACTATAGATTAAATAATCACTGATAAACTTACACAATTCCTGAGAGCATTGTGACATAAGCAGTGACATAGTTTCAGTTACAGACAGAAACCGAAACTCCATTCTATATAGATTTTTCAGACTGTTGTCCTCGTCTTTATTGTTATAATCTACCCCTAATGGATTAAATAAAAGGTTTGGTTCAAAGTTCTGTGAAGGTTCCCCGTTTACAGCATGAAACACCTGAAGAATGCCAGAGAACTCTTTGGCTGAAACAGTGTGTATATAACAATAAAGATGAGGACAACAGTCCGAAAAATCTAAATGATATAAATGTATCAGCTTTTTATTTTTATCTAGTTTGATTTTGCATGTGTTCTTAAACCAATTTTTCTTTTTTCTAATTCTTTTATAGATACGAATCCAATTCTGGTGGTGAGAGAGAGATTCAGAGAACTATGCTGGAGCTGCTCAACCAGTTAGATGGTTTTGATGCCAGGGGGGATGTCAAAGTGAGTACTTCTCCAATGTTTTTGCTTTTTATTGCAACGGGCGGGGAGGGTGGTCCCTTTGGCGTAGTGGCTAATGTACTGAAATGCAACATTGTAGTAAGTGAGTTCAAAGTCGTGTTATGAACTAATACCATTAGAAAAGGTATGAACCCTCCAGCTATAGGTTAAATAGTGCCACTACTGTTCTTCTACAAGGAACAATAAAAAAAAGCAAATAAGACATGTATACAAACAAGAATATATAAAAAAATAGAAAATAATAAAACTATTGAGGTCAGTTAGTCTACTGTTGGTTTGAATAACAGCAGCTAACTAAGTACAACTGAAGCAGTGTCCAAGACAGTTGGTATATATAGAAATTAAGAATGACCTATTCATGAATTTGGGTGGTTTGGGTCATTCCATTCCTTGAGTTCTGATTGGCTGCTTGATTTGAATGACATTGTGGAATCATATATATATCCTGTCACTCTGCAGTAGACTTTGTGACATTCGGGTTTGTATTTAAGTTACAGCTGTTTGTTGCCTTGTCTTCCCAGTTCGATAGTAATTGGAACTTTAATTATTCTTCAATAACAAGGAAATAAAAATCATACTGAAAATAGCACATCTTCAATTGAGGCAAAAACGTCATTTTTTCCAAATTTTGTTAATTTTTAATTCATGTGAGAACAAAAATTCGTAAAATCTTGGCCATACCTATATATTTATATAAAAGCTTTTAAATAGCAAGAATAATGCCTACTAACCGGTACCAGTAATAGGAACTTTAATTATTCTTCAAAAACAAATATATATAGAAAAATAATTTTTATTGATCTATGTGACATCATTGGGAAAGGCATGAACCCTTCTCTTCACTCGGCTATGGATAAATAGCAGAGTAAACTGAGCTTTTTGGGTATGAGAAACTGGACTAGGTAAATTAAAGCACTAAGGCAGTCCAATGTTGGGTTCTAGAACTGAAGCCTCACTTTCGGATGCACTTTAGTGTCCTACACAGGAAACTATATATATATATATATATATATATATATATATATATATATATATTATTAGTGGTGATTCTAGGACATCAATGTTGCTCAGACTCATGTTTTTTAAAACTTTATTTACTTTTAGACGCTGAAACTGTGTTATCACACCTAGTTAGCTGCTGATGAGGGCAGGGTATTGCACATTGTATTTATTACACGTATGATGAAAATTAGATAAATTTATTTTAAAACTTTTTTTTAGATATCTCTAGCAATGCCAGGTAAGTCTGCTAGTATACTACTAGAATTTTCATTCTTTTTATCTGTTTTACGTGAAACAGATACAGTGAAATCAAAATGGCCAACCAAAACAAACGGCTTCCTCAAAGTGAAACAAACAAGGGGAAGTTACTCTCATATATGTAGCTAATGTTCAGATTACCTAAAAAAAATGCTCAGCCATAGACAAACCTAGCAATGGGTCCACCTGTTGGCTGTAGAAGGCGACATGTGATGCTTAAGGATGGAATCCTGTTGGTTGAGCAGTCTACCTTGGCTTTTTCATAGGTTAGCTGGGCAGTCGGTGAGGCCCTCTTCAATCAATCAGCTGGTCATGTTAAGCCCTAGCACCTATAGGATTGTCCCAACCCTATTGCTCTTGTGGCATGCTCCAACTCTTTTTATCATATACCTGCTTGAAGGCGGTGGCTGCGGGTCATATTGTCCTGGGTATGATGTTAAACTCTATCTGATGGGGAAGTTCCAGTACTAGAGCTCTGGGGAATGTGGACTACCTCTTCATCACCATTACTCCTAGGTCCACTCTGACCTGGAGTGGTTGTACCTGTCATATCAATGGGTTAAATAGAAAAAAAATATGTTTAAAAAGAAAATTGAGTACCCAACAAGAATGAATCAAACAAAACGTCTTCAGCATAAAATAACCTAATAAGGGTTGACATGCCGTAAAATCCAACCAACCATTTGGTCCTGTGACATGCAACTCTCCACTTCGACCCTTACTTTGACTAGAGTTAGTTGGAAAGGTCCCATCCAATCAGTTGGCTGGTCATGTCGAGCCCTAGTAACTATATGATTGTCCTGATCGTATTCTCTTTTGCAAAATTGCTATCTTGATAAAAACCCACCTATTTTTATCATATAGGTGCTTGAAGGCAGTGGCTGAGGGTCAATCACCAATATTTATTAATACACAGAAATTGAGATTTGTTAAGAAATTAAAATGCTGTAAAAACATAAAATAAAATAAAATGACTAATATTTGATTGGATGATATTTCTATTTCTATTCACTTTTTATGTATTTTCTATTTCAGGTTATTATGGCTACCAATCGTATAGAGACATTAGATCCCGCTCTTATTCGTCCTGGGCGTATCGATAGGAAAATAGAATTTCCACTTCCTGATGAGAAAACCAAACGTCGCATTTTCACCATCCACACCAGCCGCATGACCTTGGCTCCAGATGTTAACATTGATGACTATGTAATGGCCAAAGATGATTTGTCTGGAGCTGACATTAAGGTAGGAAAACAATTTATGCCATTTTTTTCTTGACTGTATTGAATTAAAACTCTTAAAATTCTGTTAAGAATTTTCTAAGTCCAGAGTATTCCTATAAGGATATATAAAAAAAATGGCTGAAAATGGCCTTTTCATCTAAAGTTACCTGTTATTTCCCTTAAATCAAAGACTTTTAAATATGTTTAATATTACATTTAAGCAAAGGCTATCATTTGGGGTAGTTTATGAAAATGAATAAGACTTCCGGACGGGTGGAATGAGGTGGTATAGGATGTTAAGTATTAAACTCACAAATCTCTTCAGCTCTCAGCTTATACTTTAAAAAACTATTTTGTTTATTTTATTTGATGTTGTTAATTTGGGTGGTCAGTGTGTTTGTTTATTTTCATAGGTGTATAAATTTTATATATATATATATATATATATATATATATATATATATATATATAAATAAATTTCTGGTACAAGCAAATTTAAATAATACTTTAAGGGTAATCATTATGATCACCTATATAGGTGGATATGAAGGAAAAGAGTGAAAAAAAAAAAAAAAAAAAAAAAAAAAAATTGTTTTATTTGATAAAAACAAGGGCCCTTTCGTCCGGTTGCTCATCAAGGTTTTTACAGCCGGAGACGACTGAAAGTCAAATTGTAAATACATATGGGTATATATATGAGGGGGGTTTTTAGGGAAAAGAAGAAAAGAAAAAAAAAAAAAAAAAAAATTTTACTTTCTTCTTTTAAGTCCCCATTAAGTGACACCAGGCCCCAGACACTCGCCCAATAAAATAAGCGAGTGCCTAGGTCTGATCTGTCTGCACAAGGTAGGACGAAAAAAATTAATAATTACGGCCTGTAATTTATATATATATATATATATATATATATATATATATATAACAATTTCTGACTTGTAATGTCTATCTGACAAAAAGGCATAATGGGAATTATAGTAAGATTTTGAATCGGATATTTTGATATGATAATTGTACAAACATAAACTTTCTTTTATATGCATATGGATGTGGAAGAATTTGAGTCCAACTGAATTAAACACCAAAAATTGAAGCGGGCTATTAGAAAGGGTAATTTTCAGCCCAGCAACATTCAAAGTGGAGAAGTTCCAACATGTAGTTTATGTGGAAGAGTATATCTCTCCAGGGCTGGCCTGGTGAGTCATCTGAGAAAACACAAGGATAGAGTGTCAAATGCTACTGGCACCTAACTATAATGATTAAAAGAAACAAAAAAAAAAAAACAGGAAATAGTCTTACTCGAACATGAGTTGATGGCCATTATTATATATATATAATATTGTAAAAATTGAAAAAACATGTTTATAAACGAATAATATTGTGTTTTTTCAATTTTTACAATATTACATACTATCAGATTCACTTCCATTTTTTCTTGATATATATATATATATATATATATATATATATATATATATATATATAAACAAAAGACATTTCTCCTGTTTAACAATTTTATTGACGATCTTTTCGAGTTTTCTGGCCAACTTTTCTACATTTGGATGGAATCCGTGGATTAGTCCACTAAATTTTTTAAAAAGTTGGCCTGAAAGCTTGTAAAGATCGTCAATAAAATTGTTAAACAGGAGACGTGTCTTTTGTTTAATTCTACATGTATAAATGAAAGAATGCTGCCCAAATACACACACACACACACACACACACACACATACACATATATTCTGATTTATTTTCTTTACTTTCCAGGCCATTTGCACAGAGGCAGGTTTACTGGCTTTACGAGAAAGAAGAATGAAGGTAACCAATGAGGATTTTAAGAAAGCCAAGGAAAATGTTCTCTATAGGAAGAATGAAGGTACTCCAGAGGGACTCTACCTTTAGGTAGTTCTGCTTTTGTCCATTGTATTCTTTTTTGAAAGTAATAAATTACTTCTGTATTACTTTATAATGATGATTTTTCTCTTTTATCATTTTATTTCTCTAAATAAAAAAAAATAAAGATTACTTGTTGAAACATTAGGTTTGCCTTAGTAAATTTTAGTATTTTTACTTTGTAAATGTTCATAACAAGTAGGCTGTCCTGTGGATGATCTTTTATCACATCTATTCAGATGAGAAAATAATAGAGGTAATCTAAACATTAGCTACATAAATGAAAATAACCTCCACTTCTTTCTTTCACTTTGAGGAAGCCGTCTGTTTTGGTCGGCCATTTTCATTTTATTATAAATCTACACTGAAAATACGAATTTGTTCGAATCAATACAACTTTGTTTTAACACGAAAATATCATAAAACGTGTTCTTAATTGTGCTTGTTCATTATTTGAAATAAACTTAATTGTTATTATGAACACATTTTAAGATATTTTTGTGTTAAAACATGCAGTTGTATTGATTACGGTGAAATGAAAATGGCCGACCAAAATATTCGGCTTCCTCAAAGTAAAAGAAACAATGGGAGATTACTTTCATTTATGTAGCTAATGTTCAGATTACTATAATAGATATATTTATATATCATATGATATATAGTTGATGTTGAGTCCACATATGCTTCTTTATAAAAGAAAATATGTATTATTATTGGGAACATTTTTGGTAATAGAAGCAACAGAAATATAAAGAGACCCCCTTCCCCCCCAAAAAAAGGGAATTCTAATGAATGTTGTCTGCTTTATTAGTTCTCTTTCATATTTATTTCATTTTCTATTTAAATCACACTTAGTTTGTTTACAAAAGCCTTGAAAAAGAGTGGAGGCCTCTCGAAATATTTAAAAAAAAAAAAAAAGCAGACCAAAAGCAAAACAATATTCATCTACTAAAATTGTTTTTTGTTCTCTTTATATTTCCGAAGCTTCTAATATTACCAAAATCGTTCCCAATAATAACACTGGAGAACACAATTTTTGTTGAATTGGAACTGACACTTGTTTTTTTTTTTTACTATTTTTTGACTACCGAATCCAAAAATGACCCCAGTTTTTCTATATCACGTCAACTTTTTGAGCTACGGGATATCCTTGATTTTTCTCACAAACATAAAAATACAGCATCCAACAATTTTTTTGCTTATTTTATGGAAGGTTTTAAAAATGTATATACAATGGGGAAATAATAAAACATTATACTGGGCATTACAGATTTTGTTGAGCTAGATCTGACACTTGTTTTTGACAAACTTTTGTACTCTGAATACAAAAATTTCCCTATTTTTTTTCTCTATTACTTTTTAAGTAACAGGAGGTGGTCGGAGAGGCCCCCACCGATCAATCGGCTGGTCATGTCAAGCCCTAGCACCTATATGATTTCCCCAACCCTATTGCCCTTATGGCAAGCCGCAACCCTTTTTAGAAGGCATTGGCTGAGGGTCTGCATGTTCTGGGAATGACGTTAAACTCTATCTGATGGTGAGGTTCCAATTTTGGAGGTTTGGGGAATGTGGGGCACCCCTTCATCACCATTGCTCCCTGGTCCACTCTGACCCAGAGTGGTAGTACTTGTTAGGGTCCATCTATGGGTTAAATAGAAAAACATGAGTTTATAAACAAAATTTTATTTGAGTATCCATTAAGAATTGATTTATTTCAAAATTTTGTCCGCATTAAATGACCCACCGAGGTTGATACGCCGTAAAACAAAACAAACAAATAAGTAACAGAACACCCTTGCTTGGTCTCAAAAAACATTAAAATACTGCATGTGACCAATTTGAGCTTATTTTATAGAATGTTTTTAAGATTTATGATGGAAAATGCCTGTTGAGTTGATCTGGTTAAAATTGGCATTGGAGTTAAAGCTTGTTTAAAAAGAAAAGGTTATTTCCTATAAATCTAACATAAACAAAGGGGAACCACTCTTGACTGATAAATTATTTATTGATCTACTAGGAAAAAAGAAGACTGAGTTAGGGTTAGGTTAATTGGAAAATAGATAATTTATCAGTCAAGAGTGGTTCCCCTTTGTTTATGTTAGACTTACAGGAAATAACCAAAGAAAAATATATCTTGACTATTGATTCTTGATTAAATAAAAAAAAAAAAAAAAAAAGAAGAAAAAGTTTTCTCCTTTATATTTAAACTAGATGCAGCTACCCGGCAGCACCTGGGTAGAAGGGGGATGAGGCAAAAAAAGTGAGTCTCGCAGATTCATTATTACTGAATCGTGAGTTAGATCCTCACAGGATGCCCCATTAAAATCCCTATGTAAAGAAAAAAAGACAGTACGTTGATCCAGCCTGGTGGGGGGTCGGGAAAAAAAACAAAAAAGGTGCACAGACACTCTGAAAAGAAAAATTAATGTCTCCGATTTAAAATATTAAATGCAAAAAAAAAATCCTATTTAAATTTTATTTTTTAATTATATCCATGAATATAAATCAAATCTTAATTATTTTTGCTCAAAAAGCAAGATCTGGTGATAGTGAATGAGTATATATATTTACTTTGTCGTTAATTGTTTTATCTTTGAAGTTTCAGCTGGACATACATACATACAGACACACAACTGCCATTTATATATATATATATATAGATAGATAGATAGATGTTCCCTGTACTATTAAAACAGAAAAGATTTGACGGATTAAAATCAACCCACTTTTGATTTACTCCAAATATCCTGGTATTATAGATAGAAGGATAATTACCAAAGAGTCAAGTTATACAATTTGGAACAGAAGAGGAAGTGTACTTACTGAACAGTAGTTTAAAAAAAAAAAAAAAAAATATTCTCCTAAAACATGCATTGCAAATTTAGTTTAACCTTTGACATTTTAGTGGAAAATTTGAGGACAAAAGAAACTGAAGTCCTGCAACAAAAACTTATTTAGTCTCTTCTGCCTTGTGTTCTTTCAGTTTCATATAAGTAAGTAAAATCGTCGGGGTGGCCTAAAGTCGGTATTAGCCATTCAGCGAGGGAGTCTATCCCCTTTTCACTAGTGCTAGACCAAGGAGATTATTTTTCCGTCTGACACACCTACCATCAGCTCCTTACTTTACTGCACAGATCCCTGTGCTACTCATACGCTGAGTTGGCGATGGCCGGTATCGAACTAGGAACCTTGTGGCTTCTAGCCGAATGCTCTATCGACTGAGCTAACCCGGCCCAGTTTCATATAATAACCACCATATACCACTGATTTTATCATCAGATCGCTCTGATATTGTGGCCTTGTACATGACAAAGCTAAACAGAGTTAAGAGATACCACTAAATGTAAAAAAAAAAAAAATTAAAAAATAAGATGGCCCTTGCCCTAGAGCAGGGATCATCAAACTTTTTTCATGGTGGGCCGGTAAAATTGAAAAAAATAATAAATGCGGGTCACATTATTATTGTATGCAATACTTGCTGGCTTGAATGAAAGCTCTGAGAAAAAGATGTAAAACAAAATTTCTTTCCATGTTATATTCATGGGTGAGTGTCGTAAGATACACAAAAACAAATTTAACCAAAATATTTATTTTCAAAACATTATCAAAGAATGCAACATTAGCAGAAAGGTTGGTGGCCCGGATTTAGCCTGTGGGCCATAGTTTGGTAACCCCTGCCCTAGAGGAATATATTGTTACAGCTATAACATATCTGTGATATTTCTCAGAATTTTTTATGGGTATAGGCGTTGAGTTAATACAGTTCTAAGTGATAGTTATCTCTAGGCTGCAGGTTCAATCCTGGTCAAGAACGACAGTAACATTGAATAATTAACACAGCTTAAACACTTGTACCCAGTCATGGTTAACAGAATGAGAACAGTTTACCCCCGTGGATTGAATAGAGGGTTAGGTTTGAAGTTCCGTGAAGGCTCCCGATTACGACAAGAACGTTTCCAAGTTCAAGGATGGTTTTCCTGAGTCCAACGAAATACCTGAAGAAGGTCTGAGGGCACATCAGCCGAAATGTTGTGCAGATAACAATAAAGATGAGGACAATAGTCTGAATAATACATATCTGTGATGGTGTTATGGTTTCATAGCAAGTAGGGTTGAATTCAGTTTTTCCTTCTCTTATGTTAGTTGCCTTACCAAATTTATCAGACTATATGACCTTTAGGCACCCCTTTTTGATCTCGATTCAGAAGGACATGTTTTTCATTTATACCGTCAATATCCGGTTGTTTGTTTAGGGTTAGGGGTTAGTTTTATAATTTTTTAAAAAACTCTAAAAATCATCTGTTAACAAAAAAACGGATATTGACGGTGTAAATGAAAAACATGTCCTTCTAAATCAAGATCAAAAAGGGGTGCCTAAAGGTCATATGGTCCGATTTATCCATAGATGTGAGGGAGAAGAGAGGGGATCATGCTTTTCTTAAGGTCATTAGTATAAAAATGAAACCTCATTGGAGGTGTGTGGTGTAATGGTTACTGTCATAGGAAATGGAAATGTTTAGAGTAGTTCAAATAATGGACAAGACTTTGCATTTCTCATAGTGCTAATACCCTTGGGAAAGGTATGAATCCAACTATTCTCCCTCCAGCTATGGGTAAATAGTAAGGTGGACTGGGCTCTTAAACACTGCCTGGCACCATGTTCCAACTTTTATGACTTCAGTACTAAGCCAGATATTACAGAGGTAGGTCCGACACCTAGCGCCTAATGGGAGAAACATGGGAAGTAATCGTGTAAAGTAAGGAATATAATTCCTACACTGTCCTCAGTGGGTTGACTTAAATCCTAACCTTTTGAAGTTACATATAGTTATTTACTTTGCTTAGCTTAGATGTGGCACAAGGCCAGAAGTATTAGGGCACCCAGTAAAAATCAAACTCACTAATAATGGTCTGTGAATCTAACGTGAGGCGTCCTTTGAAGTTACAGGTAATGAGTTTCACAGATAATGTAGCATAGCTCCAGAACGATATATGTCGCATAGGCCAAATCAAGTTGTAATAGTAGTCTTTGTTAGTTCAGAAGCAACATACGTAGGTTGTATAGTAACCGGGGGCTGTTTATTTCTTTGACGCACGTGGGTTATTTTTAAGAGAGAAGGAAAGATAAAGAGAGAGAGAGTGTACGGTCAAATTGCTCTGTCTTAAATCATGTTCACTATTACTATATTGAACCCATTGGGGGAACCGTGAAGGTCCCACCTGCTTCCCATGTAATCAATATAACTGCATGTTTTAACACAAAAATATCTTAAAATGTGTTCTTAATAACAATTAAGTTTATTTCAAATAATGAACAAGCACAATTAAGAACACATTTTATGATATTTTTGTGTTAAAACATGCAGTTGTATTGATTCGAACAAATTCGTATTTTCAGTGTAGATTTATAATGAAATGAAAATGGCCGACCAAAACAGGCTTTTTCTTCCATTTCCCGTCCGTTTCCAGTCAAAACCTGGAACTTCCGTTTTTATTTTAAAATCTATTTCCGGGGTCATTCATCAGTCAAATTACTGACACCCCGCTTAGTGTTTACTCTTCCAAACTTTAACCTTTGTTTGTTCTTATTTCTTTTTCTTCTCTTTCGCCTTTCAATCCCTGTAGACCACAATAATTACGCTACAATAAAATCTTAAAAGAAAAACAAGACAGACCATATTTTAGTGAATTCCTATCTTATCTTCTGCTACCCTCCCAACTGTCCCAATCATCAGACCGCCTTGTTAGCCGGGGCTGTAGAATACACCAACTGCACCTCTGCAGGGGCAAAATTCCCCAAAGACTCCCCTGTTTGCCGTGCGTGGCAACTCGTGTTGCTTAAGGATGGAATCCTGGTGGCTGAGCAGTCCATGATTTACAGCACTCTACTTTGGCTCTTACTTAGGTTAGACGGGCCCCTTCAATCAATCAGCTGGTTATGTCAAGCCCTAGTACCTATACGATTGTCCCAACCATAATACCCTTGTAATAATCCACCAACCCTTTTTATCATAAATGTGTTAGAAGGCGTCAGAGGATTTTCAGTGTCCTGGATCTGATGTTAAACGGTATCTAATGTTGAAGTTCCAATTTTGGAGCTCTGGGGAGTGTGGAGTACCCATTCATCGCCATTGCTCCAAAGTCCACCCTGACCTGGAGTGGTAGTACCATTTCGGGTCACATCTATGGGTTAAATAAATCAAAATGAGTTTAAAAAAAAGCGTGTTAAAAAAGTGAGTTTTGAAAAGGAAATTGAATACCTTTAAGAATGAATAAAACAAAAATGTCTTCAGCATAAAATAACCCAGTAAGGGTTGACATGTCGTAAAATCCAACCAATCATCAAACCTTGGATTGTGAAATTTGGTAAACCCAAATGCAGCACACATTTAAATTCAAATAAATTATAATTTCTGTAAGCAAAGTAAAGTCGTCTGGGTGGCCTAAAGTTAGTATCAGCCAATCAGCGAAGGAGTCTATCCCCTTTTCACTAGCACTAGAACAAGGAGATTGTTTTTGCATCTGAGGTAGGTGGAGCTCCACACCTACCATCAGCTCCTTGCTTTACCGCACAGATCCCTGTGCTACTCATATGCTGAGTTGGCAAGGGCCAGTATCGAACCCGGAACCTTATGGTTTCTAACCGAATGCTCTATCGACTGAGCTAAACTGACCCTATGTATACATACCTAAACAAGTTGAGAGTAATATTAAATTATCAATTTCACAAAAATATGTGAAAAATTAATTGATAAATAGAATTCTAAAAAATAGGGGATTCTTCCAAGCTGTAACTGTAATAGTACTACTGTATGGTTACACCACTTGAACTTATTTAACGAAATGCCTAAAGAAAAAGTAGGACGCTACACATTATCTATCTATCTATCTATACATATATAAAATAAAACAATTAATGACAAGGTAAATATATATACACATTAAATATCACCAGGGCTTGGTTTTTGAGCACATATAATGAAGATTTGATTTATATTTAGGAAGATGTTTAAAAATTCAAATTTGAAAAGTAACAGAAGAGAAAGTCATTTGCATGTTATTTTGTTTATCTTTTCTTTTTTTTTTTGGCTTTGAAATATGATATTGATTGATTGAATTAATTGCATCATTTATATCTTAATTTTTTAAAATTGTAAATCATTGAATGGAAATTTCTTACTATATTGTTATATATTTTCGTGGGGATTTTTATGGGGCAACGAGCGAGGATCTCACTCGCAATAAGTAATAATGGATCTGTGAGACTAACTTTTTAAAAATACCCCCCCCCCGTCTACCCAGGTGATACCAGGTAGCCACTTCTAGTTTTGAATAAATCCTGGAAGCAGAACCCTATAGAACAACAGTTGTATGGCCATTTACCTCCCATCTTGCTTGGCACTGCTGAAGATGTAATGACACTCTCCTATGGACTCTTACACATGGATACACAAGTGTTTGTTGACCAGCAAAAACTTACATTTATCAGCTCTGTGCAGACACTTGATGCTGTCAAGAGGACTTAATAGAAGAATAGGGACAAGTGGTGAGAGAAAGTCAAGGGAATCTGTGTTGATAAAGATAATGATGACGACATCTTTTGTTGGAATATTTGGCATATATATATTTATTAATGTAAATAATACATCAAATGTGGCACAAGGCCGAAATTGGGGAGGGGAAAAAAGGCTGGTCATCACTATCCTAACTTTTAACTTAGCTATTCTCGTTCGTGACCCGATTCATTCTACAAATTATCCATTCACCATAAAACCAATTCGCACGACAGTCACCAAAACTTCTCAGTCACTCTATGTTAAGTCCTACACCTAACCCCTATTTACATGGTCATGAGGGAGGGGGGAATTGATATATAATTACAAATAAAAACCCCAAAGTAAAAATGGAAAAAAAAAGAAAATCCGATAAAAATAAAATGATTGCTAGTATAGGCTCCCCCTCAATTAATATAATAAGGCAGAAAAACTAGTTCCCCGGTTCAAAAAAATGCTTAGAGAAAAAAATGAAAATAAAAATAAAAATTGTCTCCTCAAGCAGTCGGAGAACTTGAAATTCTGTCTTCTAATGGGGGTGGGTTGGGGAAAGCAAAAGAATATTTGGTATATATATATTTACCAAACCCCACCGCACGAGCAGGATGTGACACAAGGTCAATTTCTTAAGCGGAGTTCAACAGGTTTTCCTTCTCATAGACTGGTTGCCTAACCAAGGTTAAAGAGCCGAGTCTGCCCTACTATTTACCCATAATTGGAGGAAGTGTAGGATTCATACTTCTCCCAAGGGTATTAGCGCTAAGTGAAATGCAATTAACACGTCGAGGATTTGAACTCCGGGTGACGAGTCCATTTCCCATGACTTTAACCATTACACCACGCGCTTCCTACAAATATTTGGTATATAAGGTGTGCTACAATTCCCCACCTGGATTTATAGACTAGCCATGGTCACGTGGTTTATTCCTTTGCCAATACTGCGTGGCTGATACACTACTTAAACACTGATACTGGCCATAGTTCTACTAGCACTCATTGAGGAGGGACTTACAATACTGAGTACTCTTTACCAGAATAACCAAAGGATTCTTTATCAGAGGATTACCAAGACCCAATTCCACTGGACAAGCGCTGTTGCTTAAAGCCTACAGGATGGCCCATAAGATTGTAACATCTTTAATTATATTTTGCTGATGTCTTTGAGTCAGAGTGGACCTATGAGTAAGTATTTACCCAACCCATTCACCATGGGTAGAAATGTGACACAAAACCACAAGTGTGGGGCAGGGGTTGAACTTGCTATTCAATTTTAATGGATCTGTGAGAATAGCTTGTTAGACATTACACCATGATGAGATGTCCAGAGTGGATTTTCTGCTTTTAAAACCCTTCTTCCCACTAAGCCACAGCATTCTTTCACGAAGCTAACTCGGTAATCTTGAACTTTAAGTGACTAAATTCCTACAATTCTCCTTGTGCATTATTTGAAATGAACTTATTTGTTATTTAAAAGACATTTTATATTTTGGAGTTAAAAACATGCATTAAAATAGATTTGAAAAGCATCATGTTTTCTCTGTGAAAATTATGTTAAAATCAAAGAAGACTGCCATTGTTTACAAGCTTCTTCTTGAAAAAAGAACAAAGGGACTTAACTCTCATTCAAGTCTTAAAAGGACTTAATTCTCAAAGCAATGAGCAATTTTAAACTCAAAAATATCATAAAATGTCTTTTTAATAACAATTAAGTTAATTTCAAATAATGCACAAGTACAATTTTATAGTAGGAATTTAGTCACTTAAAGTTCAAGATTACCGCTAACTCACGAGCTCACAAACTCTACAGTAATGTCTGTGTGAAACCAAATTCTTCAAGAGTTAAAGTCCATTCCAGAAAATAGTCATGGCAAATGCTATATTAATTACCCACTTCACATAGGAATTTCTTTTTCGGTTCAAACATCATGTTGTCACTATTAACGCTGGCCTTGACACTTAGAAGGAATAAAATATGAGAATTTTGAGCACCTCTGTGAGGCTAGAATTTTATTTCTTTTATAATCTAAGCTAAGGTTTATAAGTAAGTACATATAAAATTTGTATATTTGAATTTTTGAGATGAAGCTTGATAATTTGTATTATTTAGATATTTTCAACTGTTGTGCTCATCTTTATTGGTATTAGCAAAAAAAAAAAACACCCTCCAGGCAGTGTAAAAATTAATTTTTGAAATATATTGCCTGAGGTGGTGGGTAAAAATCAATGTGTGAAGGTTTGTATCATAAGTAAGAAAAACCATCAAATATATTAAAGGTGTAAAAACCAATCTGAAATAGAAACTTAGTTCTGTCCCCATCAATTAAAATTTTGTGTTCATCAATTAGATAATTATTTTGTATATTTTACACGTATATTTTACACAAAATCGTAAGTATTTATTTATTTGTATACTTTTTAGTTAACTTCTTGTTACTTAAAAAAAGGGTCGAGAGTAAAAAAAACAATTTTTAAAATTACTTATTCAAATATTGAGTGTATATAACACAAATCTCAGTTTTTATTCAATGTATTAATGATTTTGACTATAAATTAAATTCTCATTAATAGACTTAAGCAATCATTGAGAATATTGTGATATAAGATGTGATGTTTTTGGTTACAGACAGATTTGACTATAAATTAAATTCTCATTAATAGACTTAAGCAATCATTGAGAATATTGTGATATAAGATGTGATGTATTTTTGGTTACAGACAGATTTTGACTATAAATTAAATTCTCATTAATAGACTTAAGCAATCATTGAGAATATTGTGATATAAGATGTGATGTATTTTTGGTTACAGACAGATTTTGACTATAAATTAAATTCTCATTAATAGACTTAAGCAATCATTGAGAATTTTTTTTGAGGTGTTTTTGGTCAAATTCTGGAACTTTCTTGTCAAACTCGTTAGCCTTCACAGATCTTTGAACCCAATCCTTTATTGAATCCGTTGGGGTTGATTGTTCCCATTCCATTGACTATGACCGGGTACAAGTGTTAAGCTATGCTAACTAATCTATGTTATTTTTGCCTAGTATTATTCGGACTATTGTCCTCATCTTCATTGTTATCTGTATAAAATTTCAGACAATGTTCCCTCTGGCCTTCTTCAGGTATTTCTTGTCGGACTTGGGAACCTACTTTTTGAACTCAGGAACCTTCTTGTCGTAATTGGGAGCCATCACAGAACTTTGAACCTAACCCTTTATTTAGTCCACGGGGGTATCCTGTTCTCATTCCGCTAAACATAGCTAGAGTACAGATGTTAAGCTGTGTTAATTATTATTCTATGTTACTGCTGCCCCTGACCAGGATTGAACCTGCAATCTAGAGATAACTGTCACTTAGAACTGTCTTAACCTAATTTCTTTATCCACTACCCTTGATATATATATATATATAATATATAATGAATAGTGAATGAAAAAATGAGAAACGTATTTGCATGGAAAGGTGCTCAATGCTAATAAAGCAGAGCAGATTTATAATTAATGGTGATATTATGGTTTCACACTCATAACTTAAAGTTTCTTGGTAATCCAATCATCAGATGAGAAGTGGTTGAGATGTCAAAAACCAGTCGTGAAATGGTTGAGATGTTAAAAATCAAATTTTTTTAGTGTTTATATGAAGCCCATACATCTAATCTACTTATTCATCAGGTTATCCTGATATTCGCCCACTGTCATAATAATAAAGATGAGGACAATAGTTAGAATAATGCAAATCAAACTAATATATATATATATATATATATATATATATATATATATAAACTTTATTTACGTTTGAGTTCTCTATTTTGGTTGAATCCTATCACAAATATTTGATACACACACACACACATATATATGTGTATATATATGTGTATATATATATATATGTGTGTATGTGTGTGTATATATATATATATATATATATATATATATATATATATATATATATATATATATTCAATTGTTTTCCCTCTATTCATTTACCTATTCTTTCATCTACATATAAAAATCTATACCTACATCTATCTGTCTGTGTCTGTTCATCTTAAAAAATGTTATATATATATATATATATATATATATATATATATATATATATAGAGAGAGAGAGAGAGAGAGAGAGAGATGTAAATATAGATATATATCTGTAGATAAAATAGGTAAATAAATATAAGGGAAACAACTGTGGTATTCTTTTCTCTGTGTTTGTGTGTTCGAGATGGAGAGGGAGAGGGAGTCAGAGTGAGAGGGGGAAACACTGTGTGTGTGTGTTTGTCGTGACGTCTATGGTTGCACGGAGGGAGAGCGCATGGCCTCTGTATTTCCTTTCTGTTGCGGGCGTTATATTTACACAGAACATGTGAATGGCAATATGAATGGGATGCCTGAAGCTGATTTACTCACTAAACCGCCGGATTGGAAAAATAATGTCCAACAATTCGGATGTTTGTACAAAAGACCTGTAGGGCACCAATCGAGCAAGTGGTCGAAAAGGTAAGAACATTTTTTTTTTCGTAACACAACAACAGCGAAAAACAATCCACCTCGGGTGGGACGGACTAATAATTTTTTTTTATTTTTAGGTTTAAATCCGTTTTTCGCAGTTCTTTCTAAAAATCAATGTAGATTCTGACTAACATTCTAATCATTACCCCCGGGATAGTAAGATAAAAATAGAAAAAAAAAATGGTCTTCTATTTTTGATTTAATTTTATTTTATTTTTAAGTTTACTTACTTATACCCCGCCCCGACTTTAACTTATACAATAGGTTCTCTGTTTAAAAAAAACAACGGTTCCAAACTCAGGGATCAATATGTGTAGTAAATATTATCTAAAAATGATCCCCCATTTTGCAATTAGCAACACTTACCCTTGGGTTGGGTAGACTACCCGTATGTGATTTTTTTTTTTGTTATATTTTTGTTATTTTCTGTAACTTTTTATGGTAAACCAGTCACTTTCACTTTTATATCGAACTTGTCATAATATTTTCATATATTTATTTTAAAAGAAATAATCAAACGAAAATCTTATTAATAAACTCTAAATAACTTAGCTGGAAACGAACTTTAACCAACTCTTAAATTAAAAGCTTTAAAAAATTATTAAGGACTTTTAAAAAAAAAGAAAATAAAACTTATTTTATGAAAATTTATTTTATATATATTTATATCTAGATATAATTTTATTTTATAAAAAAAACAAAAAAACTTTGTTTTTTTATTTTATTTTAGTAAGTATTTGTATATTTTCAAAATATATAATGTATTTTCTAAATACAATTTATTTTATGAAAATTTATTTTAGTTTTATATAATATTATTATATAAAATTAAAATTTTCATAGAATAAATTGTATTTTGATATTCTCTCTACCTATTTTATGTATATTTATTTTTATCTTATGAAAAAAAAAATTATAACTTTATTGTTTTTTATCACTTTTTACTTTTGTTTTTAGCGACGCATTAATTTCTGTTATCAAATAAATTGCAAACATTTTCTTCTAAAGTCCTACAAATCTATTGATTTCACAAAAGTATATAAAAGTCTTGTTCTCTCACACACACGTAAATAAAACGTGATTATTTTTTTTTCTATTATTTTTAAACGAAGAGAGAACATAAACTTTTTCTCTCAAGACGAAAAAAAAAAGAACAGCAGAAAAAAAAAGTGAAAATAAAAATATTACCCACTTTTTCGTACTAACATTTATTTATTTTTTTTTAGATTATTTTTTTCTTGTCAATTATTCATTTTTATCATTAATACAAAATACAAATTATAATTTTTTACTCTGATTCATATAGCAAAACTAATTTTTTTCTATTTCTCTAAATTTTTGAGATCAGGCTTGATAATTAGGATTTATTTGGACGACGTTGTACAGATAACAATAAAGACGAGGACAATAGTCCGAATAATCCAAATAATCCTAATTTTTCTTTAAACTGAAGAAAAGATTTGTATGTGTGTGTGTGTTTGTCCTTTCTTAGAAAGACGTAGAAAAAACATTTTTATGACAAGTTACAAAAACAACAAGTTATTGTTTTAATATTTGACTATGGAACTATTGTCGTGTTTTGTTTCTTGTTGAAAGATTAAAGAAGTATTGTTTAATTCAAGTTCATTTAACAAATTCTGAGGATTTTTCTCTTTTTATTTTATTTCTCTGTCTTTTATCTTATTTTTATTTTTTTTTATTTTTCTTTCTTATTTTTAAATTTTTTTTTTTATTTCCAATTTTTCTTTTTTTTTTCTTTCTAATTTTATTTTTTTCTTATTTTTTCTTTCTAATTTTAATTTTAATTTTCTTTCTAATTCTTATTTTTTAATATTTGACTAGTGGCGTGTTTTGTTTCTTGTAAAAGAAGTATTGTTTAGTTAATTTTTAAGTCCATTTGTCAAATTCTGAGGTTTTTCTTTTTTTTCTTTTTTTATAAATATATATTTTTTAACTGTTATATTATTGGTACTTTTATTCCTTTTTATTTTTAAAAGGTGATACTAAGAAAAACTAATATAAAATCGTATTTTATTTGTTTAACGGCGTAAATAAAACTCAAAATGCGTTTTTGTTACGGCATTTTTATTATTGCATAGCATAATAATAATAATAATAATAATAATTGCACCTAAGAAACTAAGAATCATCATCATCATCATTATTGATGATAATAATATTAAAATTAATTATAATTAATAATAATAA
This sequence comes from Doryteuthis pealeii, assembly GCA_023376005.1. NCBI lineage: Eukaryota > Metazoa > Mollusca > Cephalopoda > Myopsida > Loliginidae > Doryteuthis > Doryteuthis pealeii. Next base: position 75,897,718 of record CM042168.1, read on the forward strand.
TTAATTATTGATAATGATAATACCCGGTTCAAGGTGTTTTTTTTTATAAAGATTATTCATTTATTATCATTATTATTTGTTGTTATTTATTATTAATTCTATTTTTCGACGTAAAAAAATGTCAGAAGTTACTCTCATAGACTAGTTAACAACAAAACGAATATTGTTCGTTCAATAACACATTTTGCCACCTTCTCAGCAGAACGATTAACGACAGTGTTGTTTGTTTACAATTACTTCATATACCTTCTCTAGGCAATACGGTTTTTCCATTTTTTCCCTCTTCGTCTTTTTTTTTTCCTCTAAAAATTTGTGTTATCAAAAGTTTCAAATATGATATTAGGCATACCCAATTTTTCGTCTGCTTTTCATTAAAAAAAAAAAAAAAAAAACGAATTAAAATTAATTGAATCGTTTATTTAAGGTCAAATCTTTGTCTAAGTCGAAAAGTAGTAACATAATGAGCATCAGTAAAATAAAAAATAAAATAATATTACACATGTAATTTATTTTTTAATACATTTAAAACTATTTTTTCGGTCAATTTTGATCAAATATAACTTAACATGGCCGCCGAAGTTGCCGTAAAATCCGTGTTTACAAAATAATTTTAGCCCTCACGATTGAAATTTTTTTAAATCAAAAATCAGGGAATTATCCAATAGCAAACAATATAAAAAATGGCTGATCTTAAGTTAGTCTGACACAAGGCAGTATGAAGCACTCAGTGCGACTCAAATTCGTAGCCCCACCGAATTGACTTGCGAGACTAGTTTATAAAACATCACACTTGCCTACCAGGGGCGTAAATAATGTAACTAGTTTTGTTTTAGAATTTAGATATATTATTGTATTTTTAATTTAAAAGGACTGATTTTTTTTGTTATATCAAGTTTGCTATTAGAACTAAATTAACTTAAAAAAAGTATTCTCTTTTTTTGTACTGTCCGATAATAATAGTAGTTATATTTTTAGGTTATAAATTTCACACATTAAATTCAGTAACTATTACGGTAAAGTGATAGGATTTAATTTTAGATATGGTAAAAAGAAGTAAAAAAAGGTGTTAATATAAGCAAACATTTATTTTCACTTATTCAATATTTCCTCACGACGCAGAACTAAAAAAAAATCCTAAAAAACCAAAAACGTTTTCGCTTTAAATTTAACCTTTTTACACATTAACCACTCCTCGTCCTGTAGGTATTATGATTATCTATGTCAGCTGTCAGTTATTCCTTTCCTTTCTTTCTTTCTTTCTTTCTTTTTTTTTTTTTTTTTGAGTGGGAGTGGGGGGGGGGCTAAATCGTCACCGACAGTGAAACAAGGTCGCTGATTTTGTGGGGAATCTGTTATACTCGCACCATCGTATGTGTTAAAAAAAAAAACTTGCATTAAAAAATACAGCTAAAAAACGTGTCTACCCCCCACCCCCCCGAAAAATTTTTTCCGGATTCTTTGTCGCAGACCTCAGGGTGTACCCATGACCTCGTCTCATTTTAGTGCAGTATGGGGAGGTGCGATATGGGAAGCGGATCTTCAGTTACTAAAGCTATGCATCATACACTTATTTGACACACCTTGTTCGTTCGAAGACAAAAATAATCGAGTCTTTTTAGTTGTTCTTTTAATAAAAACGAGGTTTAATTTCTGTTTAAAAAAAAAAAAAAAATCCGACTATCCCCCCCCCCCTCCAACTGCCTTTGATTGTAATTGAGTCGAACTTAAAAGTTTCTGCAGGTTTTTATTTTCATTTTATTTTTGGTCACGTTACTACAATAATGTTACATCTCTTTGATTTATTCTCTGGTCACGTTACTTAACTCACGACGTACTTTTCTCTTTCTTTTTTTTTTCACACTCTCTTTCTTTACATTATTTTGTCCTCTCTCTCTTCTATCCTCTCTTTTTGTCCTTCTCTTTGTCTCTCTTTTTGTCCCTCTCTTTCTGTCTCTCTTTTTGTCCCTTTCTTCTGTCTCTCTTTTTGTCCCTCTCTTTCTGTCTCTCTTTTTGTCCCTCTCTTTTGTCTCTCTTTTGTCCTCTCTTTCTGTCTCTCTTTCTGTCCCCTCTCTTTTGCTCCTCTTTTTGTCTTTTCTATCCCTCTCTTTTTGTCTATCCCTCTCTTTTTGCCTCTCTTTTTGTCTACTCTCTTTTTGTCTCTCTCTATCCCTCTCTTTTTGTCCCTCTTTTTCTATCCTCTCTTTTGTCTCTTTTTTCTATTCTCTCTCTCTTTCTATCCTATCTCTTTGTCTCTCTCTCTTTTCTATCCTACTCTTGTCTCTCTCTCTCTCTCTTTTTCTATCCAACTCTTTTTTGTCTCTATCTCTCTCTTTTTCTATCCAACTCTTTTTGTCTCTATCTCTCTCTTTTTCTATCCTACTCTTTTTTGTCTCTCTTTTTCTATCCTACTCTTTTTTGTCTCTCTTTCTATCCTACTCTTTTTTGTCTCTCTTCTATCCTCTCTTTTTCTCTCTCTCCTACTCTTTTTTCTGTCTCCTACTCTCTACTCTTTTTGTCTCTCTCTCTCTTTTTTTCTATCCTACTCTTTTTGTCTCTCTCTCTATTTTCTATCCTACTCTTTTTTGTCTCTCTCTCTCTCTCTCTCTCTTTTCTATCCTACTCTTTTTTTGTCTCTCTCTCTCTCTCTCTTTTCTCTCTTCTATTTTTCTCTCCTACTCTTTTTCTGTCTGTCTGTCTCTACTATTTCCCCCTCTCTCTCTCTTCTACTCTCTCTCTCTTCCACCCTTTCTTTTGGTCTCACATTCCACCCTCTCTCTTTCCTCTACTCTTTCTCTCTCTCAAATCCATGACAGCTTTAATTTGTCATTTGATTTAGATATGGTAAAATGATCTCCATAGTTTGAAACTTATTTTTATTTATTCATTCATTTTTTTTTTAGATACATTTAACAGTGAACAACAACAACAACAACTAGTTGGATTTCATTTCAAATCCTGGAGGAAAAAACCCCAAAATCTCGGAAAAACAAAATTCTTCACATTTTTAATTAAAAGGAATAATAATATTGAGGACTTTGTAACTAGTTAAGTGATTTAAAAAAAATTTTTTTACGAGGATACGCCTTTTATTTATTTATCTATTTATTTATTATTTATTTTCTTTTTTTCTTTCTTTCTTTTTCTTTTTCTTTTCTTTCTTTCTTTCTTTCTTTCTTTTTCTTTCTTTCTTTTCTTTCTTTCTTTTTCTTTCTTTTTCTTTCTTTCTTTCTTTCTTTTTCTTTCTTTCTTTCTTTCTTTCTTTCTTTCTTTCTTTCTTTCTTTCTTTTTCTTTCTTCTTTCTTTTTTCTTTCTTTTCTTTCTTTTTCTTTCTTTCTTTTCTTTCTTTCTTTCTTTCTTTCTTTTTCTTTCTTTCTCTTTTTCTTTCTTTCTCTTTTCTTTCTCTTTCTTTCTCTTTTTCTTCTCTTTCTTCTCTTTTTCTTTCTCTTTCTTTCTCTTTTTCTTTCTTTTCTTTTTCTTTCTTTTTTCTTTTTTTCTTTTTTTCTTTTTTTTCTTTTCTTTTTTTCTTTTTCTTTTTCTTTCTTTTTCCTTCTCTCTTTTTAAAATTGGAATTTCAATGCCCATCCCCAAAAAACGATTTTTTAAATCTTTATTTCTTTAGATGAAGTTACTCTTTTTTATTGTCATTATTTTATTTGGTCTAATGTCACGTGACGTAGTGTAAGACAATGGAGACAACAGCCGACAGAAATAAAAGACCTTATTACAGCAACAAAAAGACCATAGAACTGACTCTGATTCTCATAGGCTAAGGACCATCGGGCGGAGCAAACAGTAGAATAATTGTCTGGTGGTAGATTAACAAAACATTTTTAGTTCTATCTGGTCTGCTGCCCCTGTTATACTCTAGACCCAAGTTCACATGTATATCTAACATACAACAACAGTGTAAACAGCTATGTTTATATTTGAAAAGAATTTTTAGATATCAGGCAGTATTGTCACATCAACTGGAGTGGTGTATCAGATGCCTGAATGTTTATAACTATTGACCCAGGCTTGACTACAGTGAAGTCAGACTGGCGGCACTGGTTCCAGTCGGATCACTGAAGTTAAGCACCAATTACCCAACCCGGGCTAAACTTGCAAATTGTTCGGAAAATTAAAACGGAAACTTTTTTTGGTGGTCCCCTGTGACAGTTTAACTACAGTGTATGAATGAAATTTTTGCGAATTGGGTTACGGTTTAGGGGTTTGGGGATTAAGATTGTTTTTAATTACGTATTGCTTAAAAAGCCCAAATATTAATACATTTAATTAACCATTGAAATTAATTATTGAACCCAACGGTAGACACATTAGTCTCAGTTGTTTGTGTTAGTATTGCAATGTATAATTTCAATTAAACTTGGTTTTAAAAATATTTTTCAACATTAAGTGTATAGTAATTTAAAAAATTTTTTTTTAAGCAATACGTAATTTAAAAACCACCTTAACCCCTATACCGTAACCCAATTCGCAAAAAGTTAATTCATACACTAGTTAAACAGTCATGGGGGACCACCAAAAAAGTTTCCGTTTTAACTTTCCGACCAATTTGCAAGTTTAGCCCCAACCTGTTCGCCACAGGTAGGATGTGACAAAATGTTGCAAGGGCTGGGGTTAGCTCAGTCGATGGAGTGTTCGGTTAGAAACCACAAGGTTCCTAGTTCGATACCAGCTCTCGCCAACTCAGCATATGAGTAGCACAGGGATCTGTGCGGTAAAGTAAGGAGCTGATCGTAGTGTGGTGCTCCACCTCAGATGCAAAAAACAATCTCCTTGGTCTAGCACTAGTGAAAAGGGGATAGACTCCCTCGCTGATTGGCTGATACCGACTTTAGGCCACCCCGACGACTTTACTTACTTACTTATATATAGTCATCCACAGACACAGTGTTTTGACGTTTACGTCTCATCAGCTACTTCTAGCTGGGAGTTGAAATGTTTTAACGCTGTCTTTTCTTTGTCGATTAATCTGTTTTCTGATAGGTCTCTAGGGGTGAGAAACTTTTGACCTTAACGCCACATTTGACCTTTTTAAAGCCATCAAGTGTGGCCTTCCTCAGTTGTGTTGAAAGATCAATTAAAGTGCACACTTCCATTTTAGAATTTAATATCGCATTGTTTTCTAGCAAAGAGCAATCTAAAAAGAAAAGAAAAATTCATTAAAAGGTTACAAAGTTTTCATTTCCTTTAAGTACCCTGGAGTAAAATTTTCCAAACAAATAGAAATACAAGTAAATAAAGCAAACAGATATTAGGATTAATACGGAGGTCATATGAATCCATGGATAAAGAAATGCTGAAAAATGTATTCATTGCATTGATAAGACCTCATTTGCAATTTGCTAATGTGGTTTGGAGCCAAGAATAATCAAGGACATAAAACTCATTGAGGGAATTCAAAGGAGAGTTACTAAAGTAATGAAAGATTTAAAAAAACCTTTTGTATGAAGAAAGACTTAGGAATATTGACTTACCAAGTTTGGTCTATCAACATACAAGAGGGGATATGATTGAAGTCTACAAATATACACATGGTTTTTACTCAACAAACTTTGACCTACTAAACATTGCTCAAAATATCAATACCAGGGGTCATAAATTAAAACTCTTAAAAAAAATTTGTAAAGTAAATGCAAGACAAAATTATTTTAGTAACAGAGTGGTGAATACATGGAATAAACTACCATCATCAATAGTGAATGCCCCATCTCTAAACTCCTTTAAGGCAATGTTAGATAATCTGTGGAAGATTATAAATATTCTGTAGAATTAAGATGAATGTTATAATGAACAGCTGACAGGTCTCAGACCATGCTCTCTTAATATACTAGCTGAAAGGTATTATTTTATTAATATTATTCTATTTATTATATATTTGATGGTAGTGTAGCCACTCCACCTCTGAAAAAAAACAAACTCTTGGTTTAGTGCTAGCAAAATGGGATAGATTTCCCTGCTGGCCAGCTGATACTGACAATAGGCCACTGCTGCTGACTTACTCTTTTTTATATTACTACAAAAAAAAAACATTAAAAATTAATATGTTGAATAATTCCTTGAGGGATTGGAGTAAAAATTCAAGTGCAGGAGTTGCTACCAAAGTAAGGAAAAATCATCAACTTTAATTAATGGAGTAAAAAAACAATTGATATGGAAATTAGTTCAGATGACTTTAAACTATTATATTAAATAAAACAAACGATAATCGTAAATATTATAATACTGGGATGTATTTCTTAAAACTTGTTTTTAAAACAATTAAGACGGTCTAAGTTGCATGGCTCAATTGTTTATTATTCTGTTATGACTGATTTGGGTAATGTGAACGTAAGCAGTGGACGTAGTTTTGTTCAAGACAAAAGACTAATTCTCCATTATTAAAGGATATATATATATTGGAGCTTCTGAGGACAAGATGTTTCTATCGCCAAAAAAGAAAATGAAATAAACTTATTTGGGACTATAGTGATGTGTCCCGGAGATTTTGGGTCTTAACACTTATCCTCTGACTGGGTGACCTGCCTGCAGCTCGCAACATGTGACATCTTTTACAACCTAGCAAGTATATGCACCTTCCGGGTGCAAGTATTAAAGTTTTAAGTTTGATATAATAAAATATCATATTAAATTAAGAAAAAGCTAATGAAACTGACTTAAGAATGCAGATAAAAAGATCTGCCAACAAGGGTTATAATCGAAAAGTAGAACAACTTTGAAACTAATATTCCATCAATTTTCCATTACTCCCCTTTTTCATTGGTATTTCCTATTTAACGACTATTAGTTAAAATTAGGAAGTAAAGGATAATATTACAGTTATTTTGTAAATAATTTCTTTAAGATTTATCCACGAATTTTTGTTTAATATTTCTTAAGATAAAACCAACATATTGAAATCAATATACAAGCAACATATTATTAAAATAAAATTTATTCATATGCCAAATAGCCTTCTCGTTCAAACTGATAAACCGCTATGTTGTTTATAAAATAGAATTGCCATGTTATTAGTACGTAAGATATGCGTAACAGTATTAATAATGTAAAACTTTTATTAATAACTGAAGGTTTAAAAGAATGAAATCATGGAGAATTGACGTAAATTAATTAAGGATGTTAACTTTGAGTAGTAATATAGTTTCGGTTACAGACGAAAACACACAATCTCATTTATAATAAGAATAGCTTGAGGGCACACCAACACCCAGTCAGGTCCGTTGTGAAGTTCTCCCATTATTATGTGTATACACTTATGCTCACTCCCACCAACCTCTCACCGCATGAGCAGGATGTGACACAGCGCAATTTTTTGTAATTTATGAGAAGTGTCATCCCGGTCTCATGCTCAAAAATTGCTACCGGTGACTATTAAAATACGACCCAGCCTCAGTCTGCTTCAAACTATCCATCTTCAATCTATCATCTCAATTTTGTTTATATTTATCTTATATTACTTAAATACTAAGATTTTTTTTTTCATGTCTTGTCTAATGTCTGTTTTTAAGTTTGAATAAACAAGTAATTACGACAAAAAGAAGCGACACCCTCCCCAAATACATTTATTGTCAAAATATCTATCTCTATCTCCATTGTTTCATATCTATCTTATTATTTTTGTTTGTTTATCTATCTATCTATCGTATCTTCAGTCTATTTCCAAACTATATATCCGTCTTCATATCTAAAAAGATTACGACAAATTACGATAAATAAACAAGAATTAACGACGAGCTGGGGTTGTTATTTTGTGATAGTCACCGAACGGTGCAATTTTGAGACAGGAGACCCGCGGACGACTCCCCATAATTACCAATTTTTAAGCAGAGGAATGTATTTGGTATTTCACCTTCATGCTAAATGAGATAATAATCTGCCACTAAATATCTTGCATTATTCAATATTAATACTCATGTTTCCTTAAAAGTACAACTGTTATAATCTGCAACACCCTCTGGTGTAAATAAAAATGAGACCGTCAAATTCCTCCAAGATGAATGCAAATATTTAAAAAATTAAAAATCACCCTTTCCATGATATGGTGTTGCTTATCCGCTGAACTCTTATTTCTTATAAATTGTCATCACCTCAGTAATAATGACCCATTCCATTATATTATAAAGATAGAAAGGTAAGAAAAGACATGCTACACAGAAAAAATTATAAAGAAAGAAATTAGGGGAGTAGAGAGAGGAGGTGAGCGCGTGAAGCGATAATGCATAATGTTTTTCAATCGAACATAATGAAAAAGGAAAGAAAGAAAAAAAAGAGAGAGAGAGAGTAATCAAGATTATATACTTTTATATATTGAACTATTTTTCATAACTCTAAGTAACATATCAAATGTTGTAATAATTAAATTATCATACGTAGTATATCCACAGGTCCTGTAGTTATTCAATATAACTGAGTAGAGAGCCATTGCGGATGACTGATAAAAGTTAAGGATTAAATAGTTACCAGAAAATAACAAAATAGGAATTGCGCTTAAATTTTAGCTATTTCTTTCTTTTGTTATCTTTCAGAGTTATCGAGGAAAGCTCATTATCTCTAACTGAATCGGCTACCCGGCATCACCTGGGTGAGGGGGTATAATAAAAAGTTAGTTCTCACAGATCATGATTGTTTTTGGTCTACATAATCTCATACAATGACTGCTATCACACAGTAGCATTGCAACCAACAACGCCTTCATTCAGATGTGACTCTGGGTTCAGGCATGGTTTGGGGCCGAAGCATCAACCACTAACCCAGAGCGCCCCAGCAGTATTCTCACGATACCACCAGACTTTGTCGTTTGATGTTCGACAATATAGACTGCTTATCCGGCTGAGCGGTTAGAGCTTTATCCTGACATCTTTTTTAAGTATCGTTCTTTATCTGGTCTATTCCTATTTTAATCATGAACACAATCAATGACGTCCCTTATCTTACTAGTCAATCCTAACTTTGTGAATATCTTCCCAGATCATAATTATTTTGCACAAAATTGCAAGCTCTGGAGATAGCTAAATGTGATATTAGATTTACTTTGTATTAAAGGTTTTTATTTATTAGTTCCTCCGTGTTTGGTGGTTTTAGATTATCAATAGCTTTTATTGACTCTCAGGTAAAAATCGCCTGTAAGATCAAGTTATGACAAGTCATTAACTTTTGGAACGCAACAAAACTCCGACAAAGGTGTGAGGGACAAACATTAATATAACAGCACAAGAAATAACAGGGTACATAATACATAGAGGTGTACATAAACATACATACATAAAGTAATATAAATTACATGTAAAAGGATAAACATAAAAGCAACAGACATAGAGAATAGGAATAGTCCATGCTGTATAAATCACTTACTAGTAATGTAAGGGGGGTCAAAAGCCCCAACGAGAGAGGGGCAGACCATGTCTAACCCATGTGGTTCGTAGGTCGCGCAGGCAAAGAGAGAGTGAGAAGCTTCAAATCGCAGCTTAAATACCCCGAGGCCCCTAGCGGGAACCAGCGAAACTAAACGGGCAGACACTTCCAGGTAATATACGAAAGTAACCCCACAGTCCGTATAATTAACCCACCCAACAACAGATGTGGTTGAAAAGATTCTGCCTAAGTTATTTTTATTCATCTCACAAAATGGAAATAATAAGTGCAGTGATAAAATGGTTGGTTGTGTTTAATAGCACTAGTACAAAATAAGAAAACCACCCTCAGGGCGATGATAAAAATAGATTTTCCTGAAACATATTGCCTGAGGGGGGAGTAAAAAAATCAAGTCAGCTATTTGTACCTAAGTAGAAAATCATCAAATTCATTTAAAGATTAAAAAATAAAACAATTTGAAATTAAAACTTTAAATTTATTAAAAAACAAATATATATAGAATATAATACCAGTCATAGTATTTATTAAAACTTGTTTTAAAAACAATGAGGACTGTCTAATTTGAGTTCAATTTTGAGTGTATTTATTCTATGTTATGACGTTTGGTAATTTCTGACTAAGCAGTGACGTAATTTTTTACAGACAAAAACCGGAAGCGAATCTCCATTATTAATAGATATCAACCTGTTGGGTTATTTTATGCCTAAGAGGTAGGGAATATATACATTGTAAGTTATGTTTAAACTATTAATAAAAAAGTGTAAACATAGACTTACAATGTTATATTATTCCCTAACCTCTATAGGCATTAAATAACCCCAACAGTGTTGATATCTATTAATAATGGAGATTCGCTTCGCGTTTTTGTCTGTAACAAAAATTACGTCACTGCTTACGTCACATACCCAAACGTCAAACATAGAAATAAATACACTCAAAATTTGAACATGCCAACATTAGACAGTCCTCATGTTTTTAACAAGTTTTAATAAATAAGACCGTATAACTATAATATAGGTTTGTTTTAATTACATATTTAAAGTTACATCATATTTGTTTTAAACCTAATGAATGATGATACTACAGGACAATATAGCTGACATTGAATTTTTTATTCCCACCCCTCAGCAATATGTTTCAAAAATATTTTTACATCGCCCTGGGGATGTACTAGCTATTAAAAACGTCAACTAACCAATCATGCCAAATTATTACCATTTTGTGAGATGATTAAAACAATAAACTTAGCAGAACTCCAACACAACAGTGGTTAATATGACGGTGGTACTCGTAACCTGGAGATCGTCGCCCGTTTAGTCCGGTCCCCAGGCTCGGGGTAAACGGCGCGATTTTTAATCTCACTCTCTCTTTGCCTGCCGACCTACGAGACCACATGGTTAGACATGGTCTACCCCTTCTCGTTGGGGCTTACTCGCCCCCTTACATTACTGTAAGTGAATACAGCATGGACTAATTCACTCATGTCTGTTCTTTTATGTTTATCCCTTTTACATGTAACTTTATATACTTATTATGTATGTTTATGTACACCTCATGTATTATGTACCCTGTTAATTCTTGTGTTGATATTAAATGTTTTGTCCTCACACCTTTGTCGGAGTTTGTTTGCGTTCCAACAAGTTATGACTTTGTCATAACCTTTGAATCTTACAGGACGATTATTTACCTGAGCAGTCAATAAAAGCTATTGTAATCTAAAACCACCAACACGGAGGAAATATGTAAATAAAACCTTTTAATTACAAAGTAAATATATATACACATTTACTATCTCCAGACTTGCATTTTGTGCAAAAATAATTATATCTGGGAAGAATTTCACAAATTAGGATTTGAATAGTAAGATAAGGGAGTCATTGATTGTGTGTCATGATTAAAATAGGAATAGACCATGATAAGAGGAAATACTTAAAAATTCAGGATAAAGCTCTAACCGCATCAGCGGGGATATGGCAGTCCTATATTGTGACATCAAACCGACAAAGTCTGGTGGGTATCGTGAGATACTGCTGGGGCGCTCTGGGTTAGTGGTAATGATGCTTCGGCCCCAAAAACCATGCCTGAACCCAGAGCATCATCTAATGAAGGCTTTGTTGGTTGCATGCTACTGTGCTAAATAGCAGTCATTGGTGAAGATTATGTAAGGACCAAAACAATCAATGGATCTGTGAGACTAACTTTTTATTATACCCCTCAACCCAGGTGATGCCGGGTAGCCTTCTAGTTAGAGATAATGAGCTTTCCTCTGATAACTCTGAAGATAACAAAGAAGAAATAGCAAACATTTAAGCGCAATTCCTATGTTGTTATTTTCTGGTAATCTATGTTACTCTTAACTTTATCAGTCATCGCAATGGCTCTCTATCAGTTAATATTGAATAACTAGCAGGACCTGTGTATACTACAGTATGATAATTTAATTATTACAACATTTGATATGTTTACTTAAGAGGTATTGAAAATAGTTTCAAATATATAAAAAGTATAAATTTCTGATTTCACTCTCTCTCTCTCTTTTTTTTCTTTCTTTCTTCTTTTCATTAGTTCGATTGAAAAACATTAGCATTATCGCTTTCACGCGCTCACCTCCTTTCTCTATCTTTCCCCTAATCTTTCTTTCTTATATTTCTGTGTAGCATGTCCTTTTTCTTACCTTTCTATCTTTATAATATAAATGGAATGGTTCATTATTTAGCTGAGGTGATGACATTTATAAAGAAATAAGAGTTCAGCGGATAAGCAACACCAGATAATCAGGATTTAAATAATTTGCATTTCATCTTGGAGGATTGTTACGGTCTCATTTTTATTTAACCAGAGGGTGTTGCAAGATGATAACAGTTGTACTTTTAAGGAACATGAGTATTAATATTGATAAATGCAAGATATTTAGTGGCAGATATTATCTCAATTTAGCATGAAGTGAAATACAAATAACCATCTCTGCTTAAAAAATTGGTAATTTATGGGGAAGTGCGTCCCGGTCTCCTGTCTCAAAAAATGCTACCCGGTGACTATCAAAATAACAACCCCAGCTCGTCGTAATCTTGTTTATTTATCGTAATTTGTCGTAATCTTGTTTAGTTATGAAGACGGATATATAGTTTGGAATAGACTGAGATAGATAGATAGATTAAACAAACAAAATAATATAGATAGATATGAACAAATGGAGATAGATAGATAGATATTTTTGACAAGTAAATGTATTTGGGAGGGGTGTCGCTTCTTTTTTGTTCGAATTCTTGTTTATTCAAACTAAAAACAAGACATTAGACAAACATGAAAAAAAAATCTTAGTATTTAAAGTAATATAGATAAATATGAACAAATGAGATAATAGATATGAAGATGGATAGTTTTGAACAGACTGAGCTGGGTCGTTATTTTATAAGTCACCGGGTAGCAATTTTGAGGCAGGAGACCGGATACACTTCCTCATAAATTACCAAAAAATTGACCTTGTGTCACATCTGCTCATGCGGAGAGGTTGGTGGGAGTGAGCATAAGTGTTATCACATAAATAATGGAGGAACTTCACCAACGGACCTGACTGGGTTTGGTGTGGCCCTCAAGCTATATCTTATTATAATGAGATTGTGTGTTTTTTCTGTCTGTAACCGAAACTATATTACTACTCAAGTCACAATTCCCTTAATTATTTACGTCAAATTCTCCCATGATTTCATTTCTTTTAAACCTTCAGTTATTAATAAAAATTGTTTTACTATTAATACTGTTGACCATATCTACGTACTAATAACATGCAATCTATTTATATATACAACAAAATAGCGGTTTACAGTTTGAACGAGAAGGCTTAATTTGCATATTGAATATTTTAAAATTTTATTTAATAAATATGTGCTTGGTATTATTGATTCAAATTGTGGTTTTATCTTAAGAAATATAAACAAAAATTCGTGGATAAATCTTAAAGAAATTTATTTACAAGAAAAAAATAACTGTAATATTATCCTTTACTTCCTATTTTAACTTAAATAGTTAAATTAGGAAAATTTACCAATGAAAGAGGGGAGTAATGGAAAATGATGGAATGTAGGTTTCAAAGTTGTTCTATTTTTCGATTATACCCCCCTCTGTCAGATCTTTTTATCTGCATCTTAGTCAGTTTCATTAGCTTTTCTAATTTAATATGATATTTTATTATATCAAAACTTAAAACTTAAATACTTGCACCCGGAAGGTGCATATATTTGCTAGTAGTTGTAAAGATGTCACATGTTCGAGTGCAGGACAGGTCACCCCAGTCAGAGGATAAGATGTTAAGACCCAAAATCTTCGGACCATCACTAATAGTCCCAAATAAGTTTATTTCATATTTCTTTTTTAGGGATAGAAACATCTTGTCCTAGAAGCTCCATATATATTATATCTCTATTAATAATGGAGATTAGGTCTATTTGTCTGCTAACCAAAACTACGTCACTGCTTACGTCACATTACCCAAAATCGTCATAACAGAATAAATACACTCAAAATTTGAGCATGCAACCTTAGACGGTCCTAATTGTTTTTTAAAACAAGTTTTAAGAAAATACATGCCCAGTATTATATATTTAGATATAGTTTGTTTTATTTTAATATATATTTAAAGTCATCTGAACTAAGTTTCCATATCAAATTGTTTTTTTTACTCTTAATAAAGTTGATGATTTTTCTTACTTATGGTACAAACTCTCTGACATTGAATTTTTAACTCCCACCCCCTCAGGCAATTTATTTCAAATATTAATTTTTAATGTTTTTTTTTTTTTTTAGTATATATGTAAATAAAAAAAAAGAGTAAAGTCAGCAGAGTGGCCTATTGTCAGTATCAGCTGGCCAGCAAGGGAGTCTATCCCTTTTTGCTAGCACTAAACCAAGAAGTTTGTTTTTTTGCAGAAGGTGGAGTGCTACACCTACCATCAAATATATATAAGAATAAGAATAATATAATAATAATAATCCTTTCAGCTAGTATATTAGGTCTGAGACCTGTCAGCTGTCATTATAAACATTCATCTTAATCCACAGAATATTTATAATCTTTCCACAAGATTATCTAACATTGCCTTAAAGGAGTTTAGAGATGGGCATTCACTATTGACGATGGTAGTTTATTCCATGTATTCACCACTCTGTTACTAAAAGAATTTTGTCTTGCACTTACTTTACAAAATTTTTTTAAGAGTTTTAATTTATACCCCTGGTATTGATATTTTGAGCAATGTTTAGTAGGTCAAAGTTCATTGAGTAAAAACCATGGTATATTTGTAGACTTCAATCATATCCCCTCTTGTATGTCGATAGACCAAACTTGGTAAGTCATCTTCCTAAGTCTTTCATCATACAAAAGGTTTTTTAAATCATTCATTACTTTAGTAACTCTCCTTTGAATACCCTAATGAGTTTTATGTCCTCGATTAGTCTTGGGCTCCAAACCACATTAGCAAATTCCAAATGAGGTCTTACCAATGCAATGAATACATTTTTCAGCATTTTCTATCCATGGATTCATATGACCTCCGTATTAATCCTAATATCTGGTTTGCTTTATTTACTTGTATTTCTATTTGTTTGGAAAATTTTACTCCAGGGTACTTAAAGGAAATGAAAACTTTGTAACCTTTTAATGAATTTTTCTTTTCTTTTTAGATTGCTCTTTTGCTAGAAAACAATGCGATATAAATTCTAAAATGAGTGTGCACTTTAATTGATCTTTCAACATAACTGAGGAAGGCCACACTTGATGGCTTTAAAAAGGTCAAATTGGCGTTAAGGTCAAAAGTTTCTCACCCCTAGAGACCTATCAGAAAACAGATTAATCGACAAAGAAAAGACAGCGTTAAAACATTTCAACTCCCAGCTAGAAGTAGCTGATGAGACGTAAACGACAAAACACTGTGTCTGTGGATGACTATATATAAGTAAGTAAGTAAAGTCGTTGGGGTGGCCTAAAGTCGGTATCGGCCAATCAGCGAGAGAGTCTATCCCCTTTTCACTAGTGCTAGACCAAGGAGATTGTTTTTACGTCTGGAGTGGAGCTCCACACTTACGATCAGCTCCTTACTTACCGCACAGATCCTGTGCTACTCATAACGCTGAGTTGCCGAGAGCTGGTATCGAACTAGGAACGTTGTGGTTTCTAACCGAACACTCTATCGACTGAGCTAACCCCAGCCCTTGCAACATTTTGTCACATCTACCTGTGCAAACAGGTTCGGGCTAAACTTGCAAAACGGAAACTTTTTTAGTGGTCCCCCATGACTGTTTAACTAGTGTATGAATTAACTTTTTGCGAATGGTTACGGTATAGGGGTTACGGTGGTTTTTAAATTACGTATTGCTTAAAAAAAAAATTTAAATAAAAAAAACAAAAAAAAAAAAAATTTACTATACACTTAATGTTGAAAATTTGAAATTATACATTGCAATACTAACACAAACAACTGAGACTAATTGTTCTACCGTTGGGTTCAATAATTAATTTCAATGGTTAATTAAATGTATTAATATTTGGGCTTTTTAAGCAATACGTAATTAAAACAACCTTAATCCCCAAACCCCTAAACCGTAACCCAATTCGCAAAAAGTTCATTTTTCATACACTGTAGTTAACTGTCACAGGAGACCACCAAAAAAGTTTCCGTTTTAATTTTCCAAACAATTTGCAAGTTTAGCCCGGGTTGGGTAATTGGTGCTTAACTTCAGTGATCCGACTGGAACCAGTGCCGCCAGTCTGACTTCACTGTAGTCAAGCCTGGGTCAATAGTTATAAACATTCAGGCATCTGATACACCACTCCAGTGATGTGACAATACTGCCTGATATCTAAAAATTCTTTTCAAATAATAAACATAGCTGTTTACACTGTTGTTGATGTTAGATATACATGTGAACTTGGGTCTAGAGTATAACAGGGGCAGCACAGATAGACTAAAAATGTTTTGTTAATTCTACCACCAGACAATTACTCTACTGTTTGTTCCGCCCGATGGTCCTTAGCCTACGAGAATCAGAGTCATTTTATGGTCTTTTTGTTGTTGTAATAAGGTCTTTATTTCTGTCGGCTGTTGTTTCCATTGTCTTACACTACGTCACGTGACATTAGACCAATAAAATAATGACAATAAAAAAGAGAAACTTCATCTAAAGAAATAAAGATTTAAAAAAAATCGTTTTTGGGGATGGGCATTGAAATTCCAATTTTAAAAAGAGAGAAGGAAAAGAAAAGAAAGGAAAAAGAAAGAGAAGGGAGAGAGAGGAAAGAAAAAGAAAAGAAGAGAGAAAGAAAAAGAAAAGAAAAGAAGAGGAGAAAAGAAAAGAAAGAGAAAGAAGAAAGAAAGAGAAAAGAAAGAGAAAGAAAGAAAAGAAAGAGAAAGAAGGAAAGAAAGAGAAAGAGAAAGAAAGAGAGAAAGAGAAAAAGAGAAAAAAAAAGAGAAAGAAAGAGAAAAAAAGAGAGAAAGAAAAGAGAAAAGAGAAAGAAAAAGAGGAAAAGAGAAAGAAAGAGAAGAGAAAGAGAAAAGAAAGAAAAAGAAAGAAGAAGAAAGAAAGAAAAAGGAAGAAAGAAAGAAAGGAGGAAAATAAATAGATAAATAAATAAAAGGCGTATCCTCGTAATTTTTTTTTTTTAAATCACTTAACTAGTTACAAAGTCCTCAATATTATTATTCCTTTTATTAAAAATGTGAAGAATTTGTTTTTCCGAGATTTGTGTTTTTTCCTCCCGGATTTGAAATGAAATCCAACTAGTTGTTGTTGTTGTTCACTGTTAAATCTATCTAAAAAAAAAATGAATGAATAAATAAAAATAAGTTTCAAACTATGGAGATCATTTTACCATATCTAAATCAAATGACAAATTAAAGCTGTCATGGATTTGAGAGAGAGAAAGAGTAGAGGAAAGAGAGAGGGTGGAATGTGAGACCAAAAGAAAGGGTGAGAGAGAGAGAGTAGAGAGGAGAGAGAGGAGGGAAATAGTAGAGACAGACGACAGAAGAGAGTAGGAGAAAAAATAGAAGAGGAGAAGAGAGAGAGAGAGAAAGAGAGAGAGAGAGAGAGACAAAAAGAGTAGGATAGAAAAAGAGAAGAGAGAGAGACAAAAAAGAGTAGGATAGAAAAAGAGAGAGAGAGAGAGGACAAAAAAGAGTAGGATAGAAAAAGAGAGAGAGAGACAAAAAAGAAGAGAGAGACAAAAAAGAGTAGGATAGAGAGTGAGAGAGTGGAGAGAGAGAGAGAGAGAGAGAGAGAGAAAAGAGTAGATGAGAGAGAGAGAGAGAGAGAGAGAGACAAAAGAGTAGGATAAAAAGAGAGACAAAAAAGAGTAGGATAGAAAAAGAGAGACAAAAAAAGAGTAGGATAGAAAAAGAGAGAAGAGACAAAAAAGAGTAGGATAGAAAAAAGAAGAGAGAGGAGAGAGAGACAAAAAGAGTAGATAGAAAGGAGAGGACAAAAAGAGTAGGATAGAAAGAGAGAAGAGACAAAAAAGGTAGGATAGAAAGAGAGGAGACAAAAAGAGTTAGATAGAAAAAGATAGAGAGAGAGAGAAAGACCAAGAGTAGGATAGAAAGATAGAGAGAGAGACAAAAAGAATAGGACAAAAAAGAGAGACAAAAGAAGGGAAAAAAGAGAGGGACAAAAAGAGAGGGACAAAAGAGAGACAGAAAGAGGGGGCAGAAAGAGAGGGACAAAAAGAGAGACAGAAAGAGGAGGGACAAAAAGAGAACAGAAAGAGAGGACAGAAAGAGAGAGACAAAAAGAGAGGGACAGAAAAGAGGGACAAAAAGAGAGACAGAAAGAGAGGGACAAAAAGAGAGGACAGAAAGAGAGGATAGAAGAGAGAGGAGGACAAAATAGTGTAAAGAAAGAGAGTGTAAAAAAAAAAAAGAAAGAGAAAAGTACGTCGTGAGTTAAGTAACGTGACACAGAGAATAAATCAAAGAAAGGATAGAAATGTAACATATTGTAGTAACGTGACCAAAAATAAAAATTGAAAATAAAAAACCTGCAGAAACTTTTAAGTTCGACTCAATTACAATCAAAGGCAGTTAGGGGGGGGGGGGATAGTCGGATTTATTTTTTTTTTTTTTTTTTAACAGAAATTAAACCGTTTTTTATTAAAAGAACAACTAAAAAGACTCGATTATTTTTTGTCTTCGAACGAACAAGGTGTGTCAAATAAGTGTATGATGCATAACTTTAGTAACTGAAGATCCGCTTCCCTATCACACTCCCCAACTGCACTAAAATGAGACGAGGTCATGGGTACACCCTGAGGTCTGCGACAAAGAATCCGGAAAAAAATTTCGGGGGGGGGTGGGGGTAGACACGTTTTTTAGCTGTATTTTTTTTAATGCAAGTTTTTTTTTTAAACACACTACGATGGTGCGAGTACAACAGATTCCCCCACCAAATCAGCGACCTTGTTTCACTGTCGAGTGACGATTTAGCCCCCCCCCCTCCACTCAAAAAACAAAAAAAAAAACAAGAAGAAAGAAAAGAAAGAAAGGAAGGAAAGAAGGAATAACTGACAGCTGACATAGATAATCTAATACCTACAGGACGAGGAGTGGTTATGTGTGTAAAAGGTTAAATTTAAAGCGAAAACGTTTTTGTTTTTTAGGATTTTTTTTTTTAGTCTGCGTCGTGAGGAAATATTGAATAAGTGAAAATAAATGTTTGCTTATATTAACACTTTTTTTTACTTCTTTTTGTCATATCTAAAATAAATCCTATCACTTTACCATAATAGTTACTGAAATTAATGTGTGAAATTTATAACCTAAAAATATAACTACTATTATTATCGGACAGTACAAAAAAGAGAATACTTTTTTTAAAAGTTAATTTAGTTCTAATAGCAAACTGATATAACAAAAAAATCAGTCCTTTAAATTAAATACAATAATATATCTAAATTCAAAACAAAACTAGTTACATTATTTACGCCCTGGTAGGCGAAGTGTGATGTTTTAATAAACTAGTCTCGCAAGTCAATTCGGTGGGGCTACGAATTGAGTCGCACTGAGTGCTCATACTGCCTTGTGTCAGACTAACTTAAGATCAGCCATTTTTATATTGTTGCTATTGTAATTCCTGATTTTTGATTAAAAAAATTTCAATCGTGAGGTATAAAATTATTTTGTAACACGGATTTTACGGCAACTTCGGCGGCCATTGTTAAGTTATATTTGATCAAAATTGACCGAAAAAATAGTTTTAAATGTATTAAAAATAAATTACAATGTGTAATATTATTTATTTTTTATTTTACTGATGCTTCATTAGTTTACTACTTTTCGACTTAGACAAAGATTTGACCTTAAATAAACGATTCAATTATTTTAATTCGTTTTTTTTTTTTTTAATGAAAAGCAGACGAAAAAATTGGGGATACCTATATTCATATTTGAACTTTTGATAATACAAATTTTAGAGGAAAAAAAAAGACGAAAGGGAAAAAATGGAAAAACCGTATTGCCTAGAGAAGGTATATGAAGTAACTGTAAACAAACAACACTGTCGTTAATCCGTTCTGCTGAGAAGGTGGCAAAATGTGTTATTGAACGAACAATATTCGCTTTTGTTGTTAAATAGTCTATGAGAGTAACTTCTGACATTTTTTTACGTCGAAAATAGAATTAATAATAAATCAACAAATAATAATGATAATAATGAAATATCTTTATAAAAAAAACACCTTGAACCGGGTATTATCATTATCAATAATTAATTATTATTATAATTATAATTAATTTATAATATTATTATCATCAATAATGATGATGATATGATTCTTAGTTCTTAGGTTGCAATTATTATTATTATTATTATTATTATTATTATGCTATGCAATAATAAAAATGCCGAAACAAAAACGCATTTTTTGAGTTTATATTTACGCCGTTAAACAAAATAATAATAACGATTTTATCTATTAGTTTTTCTTAGTATCACCTTTTTAAAAATATAAAAGATAAAAGTACCATAATAAACAGTTAAAAAAATATATTTATAAAAAAAAGAAAAAAAAGAAAAACCTCAGATTTTGACACAATGGGACTATAAAAATTACTAAACCAATACTTCTTTTACAAGAAACCAAAACCGCCACTAGTTCAAATTATTTAACAATATAAGATTAGAAAGAAAATTAAAAATTAAATTTAGAAAAAAAAAATAAGGAAAAAAGAAAACTAGAAAGAAGAAAAACAAAAGAAAAATTGGATAAAAAATAAGAAAAAATCTAAGAAAAATTTAAAAATAAAAATAAGATAAAAGACAGAGAATAAATAGAAAAGAGAAAAATCCTCAGAATTTGTTAAATGAACTTGAATTAAACTAATAATTCTGTTTAATCTTTCAACAAAGAAACAAAACACGACAATAGTTCCATAGTCAAATACTAAAACCAACTAACTTGTTGTTTTTGACTTGTTCACTAAGAAAAAGAATGTTTTTTTTTCTACCGTCTTCTAAGAAAGGACATAACACACACACACACACACCACACATACAATCTTTTTCTTCAGTTTTTAAAGAAAAATTAGATTATTCTGGATATTCGGACTATTGTTCCTCGTCTTTATTGTTTACTGACAACGCGTCCCAAATAAATCCTAATTATTATCAAGACCTGATCTCAAAATTTATGAGAAATAGAAAAATTAGTTTCTGCTATATGACATATGAAGTAAAAAATTATAAATTCGTTATTTTGTATTAATTGATAAAAAATGAATAATTGACAAGAAAAAAATAATCCAAAAAATACATAAATGTTAGTACGAAAAAGTGGGTAATATTTTATTCACTTTTTTTTCTGCTTGTTCTTTTTTTTTTCGTCTTGAGAGAAAAAGTTAATGTTCTCTCTTCGTTTAAAAATAATAGAGAAAAAAAATAATCACGTTTATTTACGTGTGTGATGAGAGAACAAGACTTTTATATACTTTTGTAAATCAAATAGATTGTTAGGACTTAGAAGAACAATGTTTGCAGATTTATTTGATAACTCAGAATTAATCGCTCGCTAAAAACAAAAGTAAAAAGTGATAAAAAACATAAAGTATATAATTTTTTTTTCATAATGATAAATAATATACATAAAATAGGTAGATGAGAAGATCAAAATACATTTATTTCTATGACCAATTTTTATTATATAATAATAATTATATAAACTAAAATAATTTTCATAAATACAATGTAATTTTAGAAAATAATTATAATTTTGAAAAATATACAAATACTTACTAAACATTAAAATAATAAAACAAAGTTTTTTGTTTTTTTATAAAAAATTATACTAGATATAAATATATAATTAAAATAATTTTCATAAAATAAGTTTACTTTTCTTTTTTTTCTAAAATCCTAACTAATTTTTTAACTTTTAATTTAATGAGTTCCGCCGATTTACAGAAGTTCGCATGTGTTCCAGCTAGTTATTCTAGAGTTTATTAATAGATTTTCGTTTGTTATCTTTTAAAAAAATATATGAAATATTATGACAAGTCGATATAAAAGTGAAAGTGGCTGGGTTTCACATAAAAAGTACAGAAAATAACAAAATTAACAGAAACAAAAAAACAATCAACTCATCGGAGTACGTCTATCCAAACCTCAGAGGCGTTAATGTAGTTGCTAATGTGACATGGGAGATCATTTTAATAAGATTACTACACATATTGATCCTCTGAGTTTGGAACCGTTGTTTTTTAAAACAGAGAACCTATGTTATAAGTTAAGTCGGGCGGGTCTATAACGTAAAGGAAACTTAAATAATAAAAAATTTAAATCTCAAACACTAGCCAAGATCCAATATGTTTTTCTATTTGATCTCAACTATCCCGCGGGCCTCGCTGATCCGTGTAAGTGATTAGAAGGCTTAGCCCAGAAATCACATGTGATTTTCTACGAAAGATACTGAGCTCTGAAAACTCTGATCGTTCTAACTAAAATAAAAACTGAAATAACGTTAGTTGTTCGTCCCTATCCGCTGAGGTAGCATGTTCTCTTCTCGTCCATTTGTTGTGTACGCAATAAAAAAACAGATTGCTTTCTAGCCTTTCGACCACTTGCCTCGATTGGGTGCGCCGGTTACAGAGGTCTCTGTTCATTGTTACAAGACTATCCGAACATCATTGCGTTGGACATTATTTTTGGCCACATCTCAGGCGGATCCTTTTAGTGAGATAAATCAGGGTTCTAGGATCCCATTTATTTTCATTGCTGCATCGTCACCCGCATACTGTTTACTTGAGTGGTAATAATATGCTATATACGCCCGCCAACACGAAGGGAGAATACTAAGAGCAGCCGCTTCTCCCTCCGTTTCTGCCAAGCTCAAGTACGTCACGACAATAACACACACGACACTCATCAGTGATCTTCTCGACTCACTCTCACTTGACTCTCCGATCCATCTCCCTCCCATCTCCAGAACAACACAAAATCTAGATGCGAAAAAGATAACTCACTAGTTGCTTTCCCTACTCATATTATTTATGTATTACCTTGCTGTATATAACTTCTACGACGCTATTTATCTATATTTAACATCTCTCTTCTCTCCTCTTACTCTACAGTATGATATTGATTTATCACGCTATAAACTACTATATATAACACTCTTTCTCAGATGACCGACACGACAGATAGAATGTATCGGTATACGATTTTTCTGCGATGAAATACCCAGAATAGGTAATATGAAATAGAGGGAAAACAAGTCTGTAATTATACTATATATAATATTTATATACACACACACACTATATATATATATACACTAATTATATACACATATATATGTGTGTGTGTGTTGTATCAAGATATTCGTGAGGAATTTCAACCAATAGAGCACTAAAACGTAAATAAGTTATATTACTATTATAGTATATATTATATATTAATATTATTAGTTTGATTTGCATTATTCTAACTATTTGTGCCTCATCTTTATTAGACAGTGGGCGAATTCCAGATAACCTGATGAATAAGTAGATTAGAATGTATGGGCTATATAGTATCTTAATATATTATATATGTTATGTAAGTATTAAACTTCCCGGTGGTATAAGAACGATCGTTGGAAGCAGCACAATATCCAGAGGTTAAGGTTAGAAGAAACAAATCAAAGTGTCAATACAATGTAGAGCATAAATTATTTAAGAATGGAAATGAGTTAAACCTACTCCGAGGTTTCATCGATGATCTCAGGGTTACTTTTAAATTATCGAGTTTACGTTAATTCTTGGGTGTATAAACATGCCGTTGGAATATATATATAATATATATTATATATAGATATATATATATCAAGGGTGTAGTGATAAAGATATTAGGTTAAGCAGTTCTAAGTGAAGTTATCTCGTAAGACTGCAGGTATCCAATCCTAGTCAGGCAGCAGTAACATAGAATATAATAAAATTAGCACAGCTTAACCAACTGTAACCCAGCTATTGGTTTAGCGAATGAGAACCAGGAACCGGCCAGTGGATGAATAAGGGTAGGTTCAAAGTTTCTGGTGATGGCTCCCAATTACGACAAGAAGGTCTCCTGAGTTCAAAAGTAGGTCCCAAGTCCGACAGAAAACTACCTGAAGAAGGCCAAGGGCAACATTGTTCCGACAATTTTAATACAGATAACAATGAAGATGGAGACAATAGTCCGATAAATACTACAGGCAAAAATAATAGATTATTAGCATAGCTTACACTACTTGTACCCGGTCATGTCAATGGAAATGGGGAACATATTCAACCCCATGGACTTCATAAAGGGTTGGGGTTCACAAGATCTGTGAGGCTTACGCAGTTGACAAGAAAAGTTCCAGAACTTGACCAAAAAACACCTCAAAAAAAAAAATTCTCAGTGAATTGCTTGAGTCTTATAATGAGAATTTAATTTATAGTCAAAAATTGTCTGTCAACAAAAATCAAATTACATCTTATATCACAATATTCTCAATGAATTGCTTGAGTCTATTATGGAATTAATTTATAGTAAAACCTGTCTGTAACCATAAGAATACATTCAATCTTATATCACAATATCTTAATGATTGCCTTAAGTTCCTATTAATGAGAATTTAATTTAGTAGTCAAAATCTGCTCTGTATCCAAAAATACTCACATCCTTATATCCACATATTACTCAATGATTGCTGAGTCTATAATGCGATTTAATTTTAGTCAAAATCTAGTCTAGTAACCAAAATACATCACTATCTTATCACATATTCTGATGCAATCATTCAATAAATTTAATGGTTTAGCAAAATCTGTCTGTAACAAAACTCACATCTTATGTCTTATGATCCAGTCTATTAATGAGAATTTAATTTATAGTCAAAATCTGTCTGTAACCAAATAAATCACATCTTATATCAACAATATTCTCAATGATTGCTTGAGTCTATTAATGAGAAGTTTAATTGTATAGTCAAAATCTCGTGTAACCAAAGTACATCACATCTTATATCACAATATTCTCATGATTGCTTAAGTCTATTAATGATTTACATTTACTAGTCAAAAATCTGTCTGTAACCAAATATAATCAAACATCTTATATCACAATATTTCTAACATGATTGCTTTAAGGTCTATTATATGAGAATTTAATTATAGTCAATAATCTGTCTGTAACCAGAAAATACATCACACTCTTATACCATATTCTCAAACTAGCTATTAATGAATTCATTATCAACCGTCGACCAAAATAACCAATCATTAAATTTCAAGATTGCTGATCTAAATGAAATTGTAATTTATAGTTCAATAATATAATACATTGAATAAAAACTGAGTTTGGTTATATACACTCAATCTTTGAGTATGCAATTTAAAAAATTGTTTTTTACTCTCAACCCTTTTTTTAAGTAACAAAGAAGTTAACTAAAAAAGTATACACAATAATAAATATCTTCACGATTTTGTGTAAAATAGTATGTGCTTAAAATATACAGAAATAATTATCTAAGTTGATGAACACAAAATTTTAATTGAATCGGCGGACCGAACTAAGTTTCTATTTCAGAATTGTTTTTTTGTTTTTCTCCTTTAATTATATTTGATGGTTTTTCTTACGTATGATACAACCTTCACACATTAATGTACCACCCCACCTCAGCAATATATTCAAAAATAATTTTACACTGCCTGAGGTGTTTTTTTTTATTTTTTGCAAAATACCAATAAAGATAGCACAACACGTCCAAATATTCTAAAGTAATACAATTATCAAGCTTCATCTCAAACATTCAATATAACAAATTTTATATTACTTACATAACACCTAGCTAGATTATAAAAGAAATAAAATTCTACCCTCACAGAGTGCTCGAAATTCTCATATTTTATTCCTCTGAAGTGTCCCCCGAAGGCCCCACCCCGCGTTATCTGGTGCAACAATGATGTTGTGAAACCGAAAAAGAAATCCTATGTGAAGTGGTAATAATATATGCATGCCATGACTATTTTCTTGGATGGACTTTAACTCTTGAAGAATTTGGTTTCACACAGACATTACTTGTAAAGGTTTTGTGGAGCCGTGATTAGCGGTAATCTTGAACTTTAACTACTAATTCACTACTTATAAATTGTACTTGTGCATTATTTGAATTAACTTATTGTAATAAATAACATTTTATGATATTTGGAGTTTAAGATTGCCCATGTTGAGAATAAGTCCTTTTAAGACTTGAAATTGAGAGTTAAGCTCGTTCCTTTTCCAAGATGGCGTATGTAACACAAGGCACCGCTATCTTGATTTATAATATTTTCAACAGAGAAAATGCGCATTTTCCAACCATTTTAATTCAGTTTTTAACGTACAAAATATCATTAAAATGTCCTTTAAATAAAATAAAGTACATTTCAAATAAATGACAGGGAGAATTGTAGAATTAGTCAGCTTAAGTTCAAGATTAAACCGATTGCTTGATTTAAGAATGCTGCTGGCTTAGTGACGGAAGAAGTGCTTGGGTTTTTTTAAAGAAGCAAAAATCCACTCTGGACAGTTCTCATCATGGCTGTAGATGGTAACAGCTATTCTCAAGATCCATTAGATGCAATAAGCAAGTCAACTCCTCTGCCCCCTTTTTGCTCTGCGTTCTGCTCGCCTCCACGAGTTCACCATCGGCATGTGTACTCCCCCCCCCACCTGCCTGAAGGTTAAGGTCCACACTTACCTACCGGTACCCCGCATCCCACACAGTCATCACGCAAATATACATTCAGATTTACACTATGCGGCATCCTGTAGGCTTTAAGAGCAACAGCGCTGCCCAGTGGACTTGCATCTTTGGTAATCCATCTGTAAAGAATCCTTTGGTTCTCGTATTAACGAGTCATGGAGTATCGTTAGTCCTCTCCAATGAGTGCATAGTCAAACATGGCCATATCATGTGTTTAGTAGTGTTCGCTATCACAGACAAAGATGCAACATATATGCCGGCCACCTTGCCCCCCATTCCACAAACATAACGAGTGAGACGGACTAGCATGCAGGTCACTGCTGGAGAAAGAGACAGATTCGTATAGCGAACTGTACACTGTGGAAAGCCAGCAACATGGGGCGCGCTAATGTGCAGCCCCCAGCCAGGACTCTCATTGACACACACTATGGTAGGTAAACTGGCTGCAGGCAGAGGACGCTGCCGGGTTAAAAGGTAATGAAATGATACGAAGGACCGCCTCACGGTCTCCCTGCGGCAAACGAGATCATCAGACGCATATTCCGGTGCAAACTCGACATGACATGATGATGATCAGCTATCCACGTATTGGGCGAAGACAATAAAACCCAACAATACACGAGCTCTGGCTAAGGCGATAAATCAATCCAACGGCTGGACGAAAGAATTGTCAAGCACACTATATCAATTATTTGTAGGACGGTGGTGTATATGTTTACAGTCATGGGAAATGGACTCGTCACCTCGAGTTCAAAATCCTCGACGTGTTAGTGTGCATTTGCACTTAGGCTAATCACCCTTGGGAGAAGTAGCAATCCTACACTTCCTACCGACTAATGGGTAATAGTAGCGCAGAACTCGGCTCTTTAAACTCTTGGTAGCAACCAGTCGATGAGAACGAAAAACTCTGAATTCAAACCTGTTGAACTTCCGCTTCAAGAAATTGACCTTGTGTCACATCCTGCTCGGGTTTTGGTAAATATATAATAACCAAAAATTCTTTTGCTTTCCCCAACCCACCCCCATTAGAAGACAGAATTTCAGTTCTCCGACTGCTTGAGGAGACTGTTTTTTTAATTTTATTTTTTATTTTCATTTTTTATTCTCTAAGCATTTTTGAAACGGCGGAACTAGTTTTTCTGCCTATTATACTTCAATTAGGGGGAGCCTATACTAGCAAATTTAATTTTATNAGACAAGGGCGAATTTCAGATTAAAGAAAAAAACTTCCTATGATTTCCTTAATTAATCTAACTAGAGGAAATCAAAAAACGTTTAAAAACGCAAACATCTCCAAGAGGAGAAAAAATTGGAAAATGCGCAGTTCAATAGAGCGTTCGATTAGAACCCACAAGGTCCCGGGTTCGTGATACTGGCCCACTCACCAACTCAGCATATGAGTTAGCAGCATCTGTGCGTAAAGCAGGAGCTGATGGTAAGTGTGGTAGCTCCACCACAGATGCAAAAACAATCTCTAGTTCTAGCACTAGTGAAAAAGGGGATAGACTACCTATTGATTGGGCTGATAATAACTTTAAGCCACCCAGACGACTTTACTTTGCCTTACATAAATTATAAATTTAGTTTAAATGCTGCATTTGGGTTTACCAAATTTCGCAATCCGAGGGTTTGATGATTGGTTGGATTTAACGACATGTCAACCCTTACTGGGTTATTTTATGCTGAAGACATTTTGTTTTATTCATTCTTAATAGGTATTCAACTTCCTTTTCAAAACTCACTTTTTTAACACGCTTTTTTTAAAAACTCATTTTGATTTATTTAACCCATAGATGTGACCTGAAATGGTACTACCATCCAGGTCAGGGTGGACTTTGGACAATGGCGATGAATGGGTACTTCCACATCCCCAGAGCTCCAAATTGGAACTTCAACATTAGATGCCGTTAAACATCAGATCCAGGACAACTAAAAACCCTCTGATGCCTTCCTAGCACATTATATGATAAAAAAGGGTTGGGGGATTATTACAAGGGCAATAGGGGTTGGGACAATCGTATAGGCTATAGGCTTGACATAACCAGTGATTGATTGAAGGGGCCCATCTAACCTAAGTAAGAGCCAAAGTAGAGTGCCTGTAAATCATGGACTGCTCAGCCACCAGGATCCATCCTTAAGCAACACGAGTTGCCATGCACGGCAAACAGGTGGAGTCTTTGGGGAATTTTACCCTGCAGAGGTGCAGTTGGTGTATTCTACAGCCCCAGCTAACAAGGCGGTCTGATGATTGGGACAGTTGGGAGGGTAGCAGAAGATAAGATAGGAATTCACTAAAATATGGTCTGTCTTGTTTTTCTTTTAAGATTTTATTGTAGCGTAATTATTGTGGTCTACAGGGATTGAAAGGAGAAAGAGGGGGAAAAAGAAATAAGAACAAACAAAGGTTAAAATTTGGAAGAGTAAACACCAAACGGGGTGCCAGTAATTTGACCGATGAATGACCCCGGAAATAGATTTTAAAATAAAAACGGAAGTTCCAGGTTCTGACCGGAAATGGATGTGGCTCTCCCACACCCCTGGGACGGGAAATGGAAGAAAAAGTCTGTTTTGGTCGGCCATTTTCATTTCATTATAAATCTACACTGAAAATACGAATTTGTTCGAATCAATACAACTGCATGTTTTAACATAAAAATATCATAAAATGTGTTCTTAATTTTGCTTGTTCATTATTTGAAATTAACTTAATTGTTATTAAGAACACATTTTAAAATATTTTTGTGTTAAAACATGCAGTTGTATTGATTACGTGGGAAGCAGGTGAGACCTTTACGGTTCCCCCAATGGGTTCGATATAGTAGTAGTGAACATGATTTAAGACAGAGCAATTTGACCGTACCCTCTCTCTCTTTATCTTTCCTTCTCTCTTAAAAATAACCCACATGCGTCAAAGAAATAAACAGCCCCTTGTGACTATACAACCTGCGTATGTTGCTTCTGAACTAACAAAGACTACTACTACAACTTGAGTTGGCCTATGCGACATATATCGTTCTGGAGCTATGCTACATTATCTGTGAAGCTCATTACCTGTAACTTCAAAGGACGCCTCACGTTAGATTCACAGACCATTATTAGTGAGTTTGATTTTCACTGGGTGCCCTAATAGTTCTGGCCTTGTGCCACATCTAAGCTAAGCAAAGTAAATAACTATATGTAACTTCAAAAGGTTAGGATTTAAGTCAACCTACTGAGGACAGTGTAGGAATTGTATTCCTTACTTTACACGATTACTTCCCCATGTTTCTCCCATTAGGCGCTAGGTGTCGGACCTACCTCTGTAATATCTGGCTTAGTACTGAAGTCATAAAAGTTGGAACATGGTGCCAGGCAGTGTTTAAGAGCCCAGTCCACCTTACTATTTACCCATAGCTGGAGGGAGAATAGTTGGATTCATACCTTTCCCAAGGGTATTAGCACTATGAGAAATGCAAACAGTCTTGTCCATTATTTGAACTACTCTCAACATGTCCATTTCCTATGATGGTAACCATTACACCACACACCTCCAATGAAGTTTCATTTTTATACTAATGACCTCCCTCACATCTATGGATAAATCGAACCATATGACCTTTAGGCACCCCTTTTTGATCTCGATTCAGAAGGACATGTTTTTCATTTACACCGTCAATATCCGGTTGTTTGTTAACAGACGATTTTTAGAGGGTTTTTTTAAATTATAAAACTAACCCCTAACCCTAAACAAACAAACGGATATTGACGGTGTAAATGAAAATCATCCTTCTGAATCGAGATCAAAAAGGAGTGCCTAAAGGTCATATAGTCTGATAAATTTGGTAAGGCAACTAACATAAGAGAAGGAAAAACTGAATTCAACCCTACTTGCTATGAAACCATAACACCATCACAGATATGTATTATTCGGACTATTGTCCTCATCTTTATTGTTATCTGCACAACATTTTGGCTGATGTGTCCTCAGACCTTCTTCAGGTATTTCGTTGGACTCAGGAAAACCATCCTTGAACTTGGAAACATTCTTGTCGTAATTGGGAGCCTTCACGGAACTTCAAACCTAACCCTCTATTCAATCCACGGGGGTAAACTGTTCTCATTCTCTTAACCATGACTGGGTACAAGTGTTAAGCTGTGTTAATTGTTATTCTATGTTACTGTCGTTCTTGACCAGGATTGAACCTGCAGCCTAGAGATAACTGTCACTTAGAACTGTATTAACTCAACGCCTATACCCATAAAAAATTCTGAGGAATATCACAGATATGTTATAGCTGTAACAATATATTCCTCTAGGGCAGGGGTTACCAAACTATGGCCCACGGGCTAAATCCGGGCCACCAACCTTTCTGCTAATGTTGCATTCTTTGATAATGTTTTGAAAATAAATATATTGGTAAAATTTGTTTTTGTGCATCTTACAACACTCACCCATGAATATAACATGGAAAGAAAGTTTGTTTTACATCTTTTTCTCAGAGCTTTCATTCTCGCCAGCAAGTATTGCACACAATAATAATGTGACCCGCACTTATTATTTTTTTCAATTTTACCGGCCCACCATGAAAAAAGTTTGATGATCCCTGCTCTAGGGCAAGGGCCATCTTTTTTTAAAATTTTTTTTTTTTTACATTTAGTGGTATCTCTTAACTCTGTTTAGCTTTGTCATGTACAAGGCCACAATATCAGAGCGATCTGATGATAAAATCAGTGGTATATGGTGGTTATTATATGAAACTGGGCCGGGTTAGCTCAGTCGATAGAGCATTTGGCTAGAAGCCACAAGGTTCCTAGTTCGATACCGGCCATCGCCAACTCAGCGTATGAGTAGCACAGGGATCTGTGCAGTAAAGTAAGGAGCTGATGGTAGGTGTGTCAGACGGAAAAATAATCTCCTTGGTCTAGCACTAGTGAAAAGGGGATAGACTCCCTCGCTGAATGGCTGATACCGACTTTAGGCCACCCCGACGATTTTACTTACTTATATGAAACTGAAAGAACACAAGGCAGAAGAGACTAAATAAGTTTTTGTTGCAGGACTTCAGTTTCTTTTGTCCTCAAATTTTCCACTAAAATGTCAAAGGTTAAACTAAATTTGCAATGCATGTTTTAGGAGAGTATTTTTTGTTTTTTTTTTAAACTACTGTTCAGTAAGTACACTTCCTCTTCTGTTCCAAATTGTATAACTTGACTCTTTGGTAATTATCCTTCTATCTATAATACCAGGATATTTGGAGTAAATGAAAAGTGGGTTGATTTTAATCTGTCAAATCTTTTCTGTTTTAATAGTACAGGGAACATCTATCTATCTATACATATATATATAAATGGCAGTTGTGTGTATGTATGTATGTCCAGATGAAACTTCAAAGATAAAACAATTAACGACAAAGTAAATATATATACCCATTCACTATCAGCAGATCTTGCTTTTTGAGCAAAAATAATTAAGACTTGATTTATATTCATGGATATAATTAAAAAATAAAATTTAAATAGGATTTTTTTTTTGCATTTAATATTTTAAATCGGAGACATTAATTTTTCTTTTCAGAGTGTCTGTGCACCTTTTTTGTTTTTTTTCCCGACCCCCCACCAGGCTGGATCAACATACTGTCTTTTTTTCTTTATATAGGGATTTTAAGGGGGCATCCTGTGAGGATCTAACTCACGATTCAGTAATAATGAATCTGCGAGACTCACTTTTTTTGCCTCATCCCCCTTCTACCCAGGCACTGCTGGGTAGCTGCATCTAGTTTAATATAAAGAAAACTTTTTTTTTTTTTTTTTTTTTTTAAATCAAGAATCAATAGAGTCAAGATATATTTTTCTTTGGTTATTTCTGTAAGTCTAACATAAACAAAGGGGAACCACTCTTGACTGATAAATTATCTATTTTCCAATTAACCTAACCCTAACTCCGTCTTTTTTCCTAGTAGATCAATAAATAAATAATTTATCAGTCAAGAGTGGTTCCCCTTTGTTTATGTTAGATTTATAGGAAATAACCTTTTCTTTTTAAACAAGCTTTAACTCCAATGCCAATTTTAACCAGATCAACTCAACAAGCATTTTCCATCATAAATCTTAAAAACATTCTATAAAATAAGCTCAAATTTGTCACATGCAGTATTTTAATGTTCTTTGAGACCAAGCAAGGGTATCCTGTTACTTATTTGTTTGTTTTGTTTTACGGCATATCAATCTCGGTGGGTCATTTAATGCGCACAAAATTTTGAAATAAATTCATTCTTAATGGATACTCAAATAAAATTTTGTTTATAAACTCATGTTTTTCTATTTAACCCATAGATGGGACCCTAACTGGGTACTACCACTCCGGGTCAGAGTGGACCAGGGAGCAATGGTGATGAAACCTCCAAAATTGGAACCTCACCATCAGATAGAGTTTAACGTCATTCCCAGGACATGTAGACCCTCAGACAATGCCTTCTAAAAAGGGTTGTGGCTTGCCATAAGGGCAATAGGGTTGGGGAAATCATATAGGTGCTAAGGCTTGACATGACCAGCCGATTGATCGGTGGGGGCCTCTCTGACCGCCTCCTGTTACTTAAAAAGTTGATGTAATAGAGAAAAAATAGGGAAATTTTTATATTCAGAGTCCAAAAGTTTGTCAAAAACAAGTGTCAGATCTGGCTCAACAAAATCTGTAATGCCCAGTATAATGTTTTATTATTTCCCCATTGTATATACATTTTTAAAACCTTCCATAAAATAAGCAAAAAAATTGTTAGATGCTGTATTTTTATGTTTGTGAGAAAAATCAAGGATATCCCGTAGCTCAAAAAGTTGATGTGATATAGAAAAACTGGGGTCATTTTTGGATTCAGTAGTCAAAAAATAGTAAAAAAAAAACAAAAACAAGTGTCAGTTCCAATTCAACAAAAATTCTCCAGTGTTATTATTGGGAACGATTTTTGTAATATTAGAAGCTTCGGAAATATAAAGAGAACAAAAAACAGAATTTTAGGAGATGAATATTGTTTTGCTTTTGGTCTGCTTTTTTTTTTCTTTTTTTAAAAAAATTTTTCAAGAGGCCTCCACTCTTTTTCAAGGCTTTTGTAAACAAATTGAGTGTGATTTAAATGGAAAATGAAATAAATATGAAAGAGAACTAATAAAGCAGACAACATTCATTAGAATTCCCTTTTTTGGGGGGGGAGGAGGGGGGTCTCTTTATATTTCTGTTGCTTCTATTACCAAAAAATGTTCCCAATAATAATACATATTTTCTTTTATAAAGAAGCATATGTGGACTCAACATCAATTATATATCATATTATGGTAATCTGAACATTAGCTACATAAATGAGAGTAATCTCCCATTGTTTCTTTTACTTTGAGGAAGCCGAATATTTTGGTCGGCCATTTTCATTTCACCGTAATCAATACAACTGCATGTTTTAACACAAAAATATCTTAAAATGTGTTCATAATAACAATTAAGTTTATTTCAAATAATGAACAAGCACAATTAAGAACATGTTTTATGATATTTTCGTGTTAAAACAAAGTTGTATTGATTAGAACAAATTCGTATTTTCAGTGTAGATTTATAATGAAATGAAAATGGCCGACCAAAACAGACGGCTTCCTCAAAGTGAAAGAAAGAAGGGGAGGTTATTTTATGTAGCTAATGTTTAGATTACCTCTATTATTTTCTCATCTGAATAGATGTGATAAAAGATCATCCACAGGACAGCCTACTTGTTATGAACATTTACAAAGTAAAAATACTAAAATTTACTAAGGCAAACCTAATGTTTCAACAAGTAATCTTTATTTTTTTTTTATTTAGAGAAATAAAATGATAAAAGAGAAAAATCATCATTATAAAGTAATACAGAAGTAATTTATTACTTTCAAAAAAGAATACAATGGACAAAAGCAGAACTACCTAAAGGTAGAGTCCCTCTGGAGTACCTTCATTCTTCCTATAGAGAACATTTTCCTTGGCTTTCTTAAAATCCTCATTGGTTACCTTCATTCTTCTTTCTCGTAAAGCCAGTAAACCTGCCTCTGTGCAAATGGCCTGGAAAGTAAAGAAAATAAATCAGAATATATGTGTGTGTATATATATATATATATATATATATATATATATATATATATATATATGTGTGTGCATGTGTGTGTATTTGGGCAGCATTCTTTCATTTATACATGAGTATATATATATATGTGTGTGTGTGTGTGTGTGTGTATTTGGGCAGCATTCTTTCATTTATAAATGATTGTGTGTGTGTGTGTGTGTGTGTGTATTTGGGAAGCATTCTTTCATTTATAAATGATTGTGTGTGTGTGTATTTGGGCAGCATTCTTTCATTTATACATGTAGAATTAAACAAAAGACACGTCTCTTGTTTAACAATTTTATTGACGATCTTTACAAGCTTTCTGGTCAACTTTTTAAAAAATTTAGTGGACTAATCTACGGATTCCATCCAAATGTAAAAAAGTTGGCCAGAAAACTCGAAAAGATCATCAATAAAATTGTTAAACAGGAGGCGTGTCTTTTGTTTAATTATATATATATACATATATATAATATTGAAAAAAACATGTTTATAAACGAATAATAGTGTTTTTTCTATTTTTACAATATTACAAACAATTGAAAAAACACAATATTATTCGTTTATAAACGTGTTTTTTCATTATATATATATATATATATATATATAATAAAAGGAAATTAATCCGACAGTGTGAATTTGATATATTGAAAAAACAAATGATGTTTATAAATGCTTGGGATCATCAGGAGAGATGAAACGGTGCACATTCTTTCCTGATGATCCCAAGCATTTGTAAACATTTGTTTTTTCAATATATATATATATATAATATTGAAAAAACATGTTTATAAACGAATATTGTGTTTTTTCAATTTTTACAATATTACATACTATCGGATAATAATGGCTGTCAACTTGTGTTAGAGTTAGACCATTTCCTGGGGTTTTTTTTGTTTCTTTTAATCATTATAGTTAGGTGCCAGTAGCATTTGACACTATCCTTGTGTTTTCTCAGATGACTCACCAGGCCAGCCCTGGAGAGACATAGTCTTCCACATAAACTACATGTTGGAACTTCTCCACTATGAATGTTGCTGGGCTGAAAATTACCCTTTCTAATAGCCCGCTTCAATTTTTGGTGTTTAATTCAGTTGGACTCAAATTCTTCCACATCCATATGCATATAAAAGAAAGATTGTGTTTGTACAATTATCATATCAAAATATCCGATTCAAAATCTTACTATAATTCCCATTATGCCTTTTTGTCAGATAGACATTACAAGTCAGAAATTTTTATTTATATATATATATATATATATATATATATATATATAAAATTTATACACCTATAAAAATAAACAAACACACTGACCACCCAAATTAACAACATCAAATAAAATAAACAAAATAGTTTTTTAAAGTATAAGCTGAGATCTGAAAAGATTTGTGAGTTTAACTCTTAACATCCTATACCACCTCATTCCACCCGTCCGGAAGTCTCATTCATTTTCCTAAACTACCC
Organism: Doryteuthis pealeii; assembly: GCA_023376005.1. NCBI lineage: Eukaryota > Metazoa > Mollusca > Cephalopoda > Myopsida > Loliginidae > Doryteuthis > Doryteuthis pealeii. The sequence goes on from CM042168.1 coordinate 75,933,883, forward strand.
CAAATGATAGCCTTTGTTTAAATGTAATATTAAACATATTTAGAAGTCTTTGATTTAAGGGAAATAACAGGTAACTTTAAATGAAAAGGCCAGTTTTAGCTTTTTTTTTTATATATATCCTTATAGGAATACTCTGGACTTAGAAAATTCTTAACAGAATTTTAAGAGTTTTAATTCAATACAGTTAAGAAAAAAATGGCATAAATTGTTTTCCTACCTTAATGTCAGCTCCAGACAAATCATCTTTGGCCATTACATAGTCATCAATGTTAACATCTGGAGCCAAGGTCATGCGGCTGGTGTGGATGGTGAAAATGCGACGTTTGGTTTTCTCATCAGGAAGTGGAAATTCTATTTTCCTATCGATACGCCCAGGACGAATAAGAGCGGGATCTAATGTCTCTATACGATTGGTAGCCATAATAACCTGAAATAGAAATACATAAAAAGTGAATAGAAATAGAAATACCATCCAATCAAATATTAGTCATTTTATTTTATTTTATGTTTTTACAGCATTTTAATTTCTTAACAAATCTCAATTTCTGTGTATTAATAAATATTGGTGATTGACCCTCAGCCACTGCCTTCAAGCACCTATATGATAAAAATAGGTGGGTGTTTATCAAAATAGCAATTTTGCAAAAGAGAATATGATCAGGACAATCATATAGTTACTAGGGCTTGACATGACCAGCCAACTGATTGGTTTGGTTTGGTTTGGTTTTGTTTTACGGCATATCAACCTCAGTGGGTCATTTAATGCCGATAAAGTTTTGAAATAAATCAATTCTTAATGGATAATACAATTTTGTTTATCATGTTTTTCTATTTAACCCATAGATGGGACCCTAACAGGTACTACCACTCCAGATCAGAGTGGACCTGGGAGCAATGGTGATGAAGGGGTGCTCCACATTCCCCAACCCTCCAGAACTGGAACCTCACCATCAGATAGAGTTTAATGTCATTCCCAGGACATGTAGACCCTCAGTCACCGCCTTCTAGCACCCATATGATAAAAAGGGGTTGGGGCTTGCCATAAGGGCAATAGGGTTGGGAAGTGACTTACCGGGGAGTGGCTAGGTCAAGGAAGTCTCTGACGGCTTGGGGGTACTCCCCAACTGATTGGATGGGACCTCTCCAACTAACTCTAGCCAAAGTAAGGGTCAAAGTGGAGAGTTGTATGTCACAGGACCAAATGGTTGGTTGGTTGGATTTTACGGCATGTCAACCCTTATTAGGTTATTTTATGCTGAAGACGTTTTGTTTGATTCATTCTTGTTGGGTACTCAATTTTCTTTTTAAACATATTTTTTTTTCTATTTAACCCATTGATATGACAGGTACTACCACTCCAGGTCAGAGTGAACCTAGGAGTAATGGTGATGAAGGGGTAGTCCACATTCCCCAGAGCTCTAGTACTGGAACTTCCCCATCAGATAGAGTTTAACATCATACCCAGGACAATATGACCCGCAGCCACCGCCTTCTAGCACATATATGATAAAAAGAGTTGGAGTATGCCACAAGAGCAATAGGGTTGGGACAATCCTATAGGTACTAGGGCTTGACATGACCAGCTGATTGATTGAAGAGGGCCTCACCAACTGCCCAGCTAGCCTATGAAAGAGCCAAGGTAGACTGCTCAATCAACAGGATTCCATCCTTAAGCATCACATGTCACCTTCTACAGCCAACAGGTGGACCCATTGCTAGGTTTGTCTATGGCTGAGCATTTTTTTTAGGTAATCTGAACATTAGCTACATAAATGAGAGTAACTTCCCCTTGTTTGTTTCACTTTGAGGAAGCCGTTTGTTTTGGTCAGCCATTTTGATTTCACTGTATCTGTTTCATGTAAAACAGATAAAAAGAATGAAAATTCTAGTAGTATACTAGCAGACTTACCCGGCATTGCTAGAGATATCTAAAAAAAAGTTTTAAAATAAATTTATCTAATTTTCATCATACGTGTAATAAATACAATGTGCAATACCCTGCCCTCATCAGCAGCTAACTAGGTGTGATAACACAGTTTCAGCGTCTAAAAGTAAATAAAGTTTTTAAAAATATGAGTCTGAGCAACATTGATGTCCTAGAATCACCACTAATAATAATATATATATATATAATCCAAAAGTCCAGAAAAGAAATCTTCCTTACGACACAAGAGTTTTATTTTAAAAACCTGTCGCAGTTTGAGAGCTCAATGTGTGCTCTTAATGTTAGAGTCACAGAGTAATATATATATATATATATATATATATATATATATATATATATAGCTGATGAAACATAATAAAGTCGAAACAGTCTGTACGATATTCTACACACCGAGCGATCCTTTGCCGGGATTACACTTGTCAAGTTCATTTTCTATAAGAAAAAGTATCGAATTTTATGCGATACATGCATTGTAAGTGCATTCAAGTAAAAATATAATATATATATATATATATATATATATATATATATAGTTTTCTGTGTAGGACACTAAACTGCATCTGAAAGTGAGGCTTCAGTTCTAGAACCCAACATTGGACTGCCTTAGTGCTTTAATTTACCTAGTCCAGTTTCTCATACCCAGAAAGCTCAGTTTACTCTGCTATTTATCCATAGCTGAGTGAAGAGAAGGGTTCATGCCTTTCCCAATGATGTCACATAGATCAATAAAAATTATTTTTCTATATATATTTGTTTTTGAAGAATAATTAAAGTTCCAATTACCGTCGAACTGGGAAGACAAGGCAACAAACGATTGTAACTTAAATACAAACCCGAATGTCACAAAGTCTACTGCAGAGTGACAGGATATATATATGACTCCACAATGTCATTCAAATCAAGCAGTCAATCAGAATTCAAGGAATGGAATGACCCAAATCACCCAAATTCATGAATGGGTCATTCTTAATTTCTATATATACCAACTGTCTTGGACACTGCTTCAGTTGTACTTAGTTAGCTGCTGTTATTCAAACCAACAGTAGACTTACTGACTTCAATAGTTTTATTATTTTCTATTTTTTATATATTCTTGTTTGAATACATGTCTTATTTGCTTTTTTTATTGTTTCTTGTAGAAGAACAGTAGTGGCACTATTTAACTTATAGCTGGAGGGTTCATACCTTTTCTAATGGTATTAGTTCATAACACGACTTTGAACTTACTTACTACAATGTCGCATTTCAGTACATTAGCCACTACGCCAAAGGGACCCTCCCGCCGTTGCAATAAAAAGCAAAAATATTGGAGAAGTACTCACTTTGACATCCCCCCTGGCATCAAAACCATCTAACTGGTTGAGCAGTTCCAGCATAGTTCTCTGAATCTCTCTCTCACCACCAGAATTGGATTCGTATCTATAAAACAATTAGAAAAAATGGTTCAAGAACACATGCAAAATCAAACTAGATAAAAAATAAAAAGCTGATACATTTATATCATTTAGATTTTTCAGACTGTTGTCCTCATCTTTATTGTTATATACACACAGTTTCAGCCAATGTGCCCTCTGGCCTTCTTCAGGTGTTTCATGCTGTAAACGGGGAACCTTCACAGAACTTTGAACCAAACCTTTTATTTAATCCATTAGGGGTAGATTATAACAATAAAGACGAGGACAACAGTCCGAAAAATCTATATAGAATGGAGCTTCGGTTTCTGTCTGTAACTGAAATTATGTCACTGCTTATGTCACAATGCCCTCAGGAATTGCGTAAGTTAATCAGTGATTAATTTATAGTCAAAATCATTAATACACAGAATAAAGAACAATCCTGTATTATATATACTCAGAAATTAAGTAAACAATATTAAACAGTCCACATTGTTTGTTATAACACGTTTTAATAAATACATGTCCAGTATTATTGATTTATATATAGTTTGTTTTATTCTAATATATATTTAAAGTTATCTAACGTATAGAGTTTTATGAGAAGATTATGTACAAACAAGAAATTGTCACAATCTTCTTCTACATTAAATGTTATATTATACTGGGAAAGAAAAAAAAAAATGTTTGTTTTGATTATCACCTGTCGCAAAATTTTGTTTTATGACAAATGATAATCAAAACAGAACAATATATATATGAAAGTAAGTAAACAAACAATGTGTTTATTTTTGATATGGCCTTTTAGCCGACAATTTTTGGAGGATATGTACTTAATTGAAGTCATACCTAATTTTGAAAATTAATTAGTTAATAATTAATGAATTTAGGCTGGCATATATGTTCAAATGTAAGGCTAAACATTTGACATTTTCTCGATTTGTTTAGCCTTACATTTGAACATATATGCCAGCCTAAATTCATTAATTATTAACTAATTAATTTTCAAAATTAGGTATGACTTCAATTAAGCACATATCCTCAAAAAAAAATAAAATAAAATAAAATATATATATATATATATATATAAATAAATAAATAGTGAATGGTATCAAGTATTTCTATGATAAGATTCAACCAAACAGATTAAAACCTTAATTAATCAGAAATAAATTTATTTTGGCTACTTTTTGCCTCTTCAAGTCTGATTTCATAATGGACAAGAATTACCTGTCCATTATAAAATCGGACTTGAAGAGACAAAAATAGCCAAAATAAATTTATTCCTGATAAATCAAGGATTATATATATATATGTGTGTGTGTGTGTGTGTGTGTGTATTAATAACTAAGGCTTTGTAAGTACACAAGAAGTAGATAATGGTTATTTTTTGCTCTTTAAGAAATTTCAAGATGAACTTACCTTTTTGTTCCCACAGCATCAATCTCATCTATAAAGACAATTGAGGGTGCATGTTCTTCAGCTACCCTAAATAATTCCCGCACTAATTTAGGACCATCACCCTAAAAAAGAAAGATAAATTTTGCTTTCAAATTTGGCCTTTAAAGTGTGTAATACAGATATGATTAACTCAAAATAAAATCTTCTAAAAGTTTCTATCTGCATTACATCATTAATGCTTTAGGAAACTCAAAGATTCATATAATTACTAGAAGTGGCTACCCAGCAACACCTGGGTAGAGTGGGGTAACCCTGATATATTGATTTGTTTAATTTTGAGATTTACAAATTATGAACATTTTTAAATAGAATTTCATTTTAAGAACAATAAACAATGAATCCAACACATGATTTTTAAAAAATATTATCATCTGTGGTTTTAGGAGGGTTTCCAAGCAGATTCATGAAGTGTTTTTTTCCACTTCTGAAGTCTTTCTTCTTGGCTGGAAGCTTTTAGTTTTGATCTCAAGGTGCTTTTTCTACCACAAATTTCATTTACTGTCTGTCATGCTGTGATTGTCCATCTTCTGCAGAATTTCTGATTTTATTCATTTGGATTTTGGATGTATTGTAGTTGTTCTTTTTTGTACATTTCATTTTTAAAAAAATGATCTGGTTTAATTCACCTTAGAGACTAAAAAAAAACAAAAAAAAAAAAAAAAAAAAAAAAAACGTTAGTATTCTAGAGCAGTAATTTTCAACATAGGCCAGAGAAAATTGAAAGGGAAGGATTGTTTTGGATGGCTTCCATCCCTTGCTCTTTGAAATGGATTGTTCCTTTCTTATTTTGGTTTTTCCACCATCTGGTTGGTTGAGATGGGAGCAAATGCAGCAAATAATGTACTCATAAAGAAATATTATTTATTGCAGATTGAAAAGAAAGGAGACTTACACCTGAAGCCGAACCAAGGTTTGGAAATGCATGTTGACTGACAAGCTGATAGACAACCAGGAGCAGTGAAGTCATTTTGGTTTTGAAAATAAAATCTATTTCAATGTTTTATGAAATGTGTATTCATGCTTATATGGGCCTAAAATCTTATGTGACATCAAAAATGGGACACAAGGAAGAAAAAGTTAAGAAACACTGTTCTCGGGATTAATAAACTATATATATATATATTTACCAGCCCCTCCGCACGAGCAGGATGAGACACAAGGTCAATTTCTTAAGCAGAGTTTAACAGGTTTAAATGCAGAGTTTTCCTTCTCCTAGACTGGTTACCTAGCCATGGTTAAGAGCCCAGTCTGCCCTGCTATTTACCCATAGCTGGAGGGAGAATTGGATTCATACCTTTCCCAAGGGTATTAGTGCCATGTGAAATGCAAACAGCTTCATAAAAGAATTAAACTTAGGTCGGCGAGTCCATTTCCCATGACTTTAACCATTAGACAATGTATCGTTAATAAACTTTAAGCCAGTAAGTAACAATTATGACTTTTAGAAGACTACTTTATTTCCATAATGCTACATCCTTGCCTTTTAACCATTTCACTGTTTTAAGAGCCACATGTGCTTCTTTCCATTTCCTGTAACACGTTTGAGGTCCATATGTGGCTCTCAAAACGCATCTTAAATAAAGGATAAAATTTTGTGTAAATGTGTGAGTAGACACATCTCAAAAATTCAAAATGAGGAAGAAAAGGTTAAGAAACACTGTTCTAGGGGTTAATAAATTATGAGCCAGTAAGTAACAATTATGATTTTTTAGGTAGAAAACTTTATCCCCAAAAAGCTACACCTTTAATCCTTTCACTCTTTTAAGAACCACATGTAGTTCTCCGTTTCCTGTGACACGTTTGAGGGCCATATGTGGCTCTCAAACCACATTTTAAATAAAGGATAAACGACCATGGATACCTGTCTCTTATTGGCCTAATCAACGTGGACCACCCTCTTAATCTACATTCACAAAGCCATGCCATGATGATGATGACTAACCAAAAAAAATTTTTTTTTTTTTTTAATAAAACAATACATAAAAACAAAAATGATTGCCATGAAGAAATCTTACTTACCAAATATTTCTGAATTAATTCTGAGCCCACCACCCTTAGAAAAGTAGCAGATGTTTGATTAGCTACGGCTTTAGCCAGAAGAGTTTTTCCTGAAATTATAAAAAAATTGAATTTGAAAAATCATGTAGATAATATGAAATATTAATGGCTCATTTCACGATTTTAGGCATTCATGAATTACCTCCCTTGATATATCTGTGAAGAGATGCAACACGAAAAATTCTAATAAATATAAATTGAGAATATGGAGTGAATTACAATGAAATTAATAAAATTAAAAGCATCCACAATCAATTAATCTATCTATCTATCTATATATCTATCTATACATATATGAAAGGAAAGTTATGTGTATATGTATGTCCGGAGGAAACTTCGAAAATAAAACAATTAATAACAAAGTAAATATATATACACATTAAATATAACCAGGACTTGGTTTTTGAGCAAAAAATAATAGAGATTTGATTCATATTCGTGAAGATAATTAAAAAATATAATTTAAATGATAACAGCATAGATTTTTTTTTTTCCATTTAATATTTTAGATAGTAGACATTAACATTTCTTTTCAGAGTAGCTGGATCAGTGCAAGGTCTATTTTTTGACATAGGGATTTAAATGGGGCATCCCACGATTCAGTAATAATGGATCTGTGGGACTAACTTTAAAAAATCCCCCTCTACCTAGGCGACGCCAGGCAGCCGCTGCTAGTTTTAAATAAAAATGTCTTATTAAAATCTATTGAAAATTTAAATGTAAGGGAGGTAATTCATGAAACTAAAGTTCTCAAAAATAATAAATTCTATTGATTTTAATAGTCAGATTGTAAAATTATTAAAACAATATAACAAACATTATCAATATCTGGTAAATGGCGATTCTTTAAAAATAGGTCTGGTCAAAACTCTGGTACGGCAGCACCTCCTCCTTTACTTCAGACTTTTATTAAAAAAATTAAAAATTTTCACTTTTTTTTTTTTCCTTGGGAACAAAGCCTAAACTTATGCATAATTTTTTCAATGAATTTTTTAATCATAACTATTGAGGTCAGTAAGTCTACTGTTGGTTTGAATAACAGCAGCTAACTAAGTACAACTGAAGCAGTGTCCAAGACAGTTGGTATATATAGAAATCAAGAATGACCCATTCATGAAGTTGGGTGATTTGGGTCGTTCCATTCCTTGAGTTCTGCTTGATTTGAATGACATTGTGAAGTCTTATATATATCCTGTCATTCTGCAGTAAACTTTGTGACATTCGGGTATTTTGTATTTAAGTTACAACCGTTTGTTGCCTTGTCTTCCCAGTTCGATGGTAATTGGAACTTTAATTATTCTTCAATAACAATGAAATAAAAATCATACTGAAAATAGCACATCTTCAATTGAGGCAAAAACATCAAAAATTCGCCATTTTAACATATACAGATGTTAATTCATAATATCATCCCATTAACTGTAAAACAAATAATTTTTACGTGATTTTTCGGTAATATAGCAAAATTATGTTAGGTTTTCATTTTTTCCAAGTTTTTTTAATTTTTAATTTATGTGAGAACAAAAATTCGTAAAATCTTGGCCATACCTATATATTTATATAAAAGCTTTTAAATAGCAAGAATAGTGCCTACTAACCGGTACCAGGTGCACCATAAAGAATAACCCCTTTGGGGGGTTTGATTCCCATTTCATCATACAACTCAGGACGCGTCAGAGGCAACTCTACACACTCCTACAAATACAAATTTATAAAATATTTCAGAACATAAAAAATGATATATAAAAGACAACACAAAAACTTTTGTTCAAATCATACACATTGTCTGTAAATTTGTGAAAGAAGGTATTATTAATATTATATATTCTTTTAGACAAGTTAGTTCATCTTTCTTCTCTCTAATTATTTATAGTTTCTCAACCTTATGGCTCAAGAGACACATAAGGTAATAAATCACAAAATTAATACAATATAAACTCTAATGGCCTTCACAGAATGCCACACAAATTAAGCCAGCCATCCCATCATACCCTACAAGTTAAACCAGTTTTCCCATCATGCCCCCAAAGCTTAACCACCCTTCCCATTATGCACCACACAATATATAATGAAAAATACATACGTACATAATTTTCTTGGTTTGAAAGTTGCATAGGCAAGAGACAATTACCAAGCGCTGTTGACTTCATGTCCACAATACCCTAACTTAGATATACATGCTTTATCAAGGATATCAAGCACTCTTTATTGATAATTTAGTTTACAATAAATATAGAAAGTCATTTATGTATATATGAGAATGAACAAGATGGAATGAAAACACCACACAATGCTGTTAAAGAGAAAACAATTTATAACATAATCATAGCTGATATTGATCAATATTTCGATTTTACAAAAATCTTCTTCAGAAATTTGTGTATAAATATTGAATTTTTACAGCTAGTTTAAACCCGTTTGGATTCGATACCAGTCCTCACCAATTCAGCACATGAGTAGCACAGCTAGAGTAATCAGATCTGTGCAATAAAGCATCTGTGTGCTGACGATAAGTGTCTCCTTGACCTAGTGCGACCAAAAAGGGGATAGAATTCTTCACTATTAGTCTGATACCGACAATAGGTCACTCCACAGATTATATCATTAAATAGAGCTCAATGAAATCTTTATTTTGCACACATTCTGTCTCTCTTTCCACTCGTCAAATCTATATTTATCTCCCAATAACTTCAAAGCATTGTGTTAAAAATAAAAACACCCTCAATGGTGTTGTGGACCGTGAATAAACGTATTCATTAATTATATTGCTGACTCCATTTTTAAAGTTATCTCCCTTTGGATGTGATAATTAACAGAGACAACAGATAATCTCATAAGGAATGTGGCGACATTTTCAGTTTTGATTATGCAAATAGGAGGTGTGATCAAAAAGTATTGAGACTGAAATTCTAATTCCCTTTCCATTTTAAAATTCAGATTGTTGTATACCCATTACTCTGCTGGGTATATAAACAATGGTGTTATGGTCTGTGAATAGTTTACTTTTAGATAATCTAAAAACATTCCAGCTCAAAGCAAAAATAAGGCACATCTCTCTCTCTCCTTTCAAGACATCCAAGAAATGCAAAGAGAAAAACAAAAACAATCATCCTTACTCTAATTTCTAGGATTTGAGAATCCAAGCCTCCAATGTCTGCATATGTTTCCTGCGGAGCCTTCTCCAACTTCATGACGGTAACCATAGGATCAGTGTCATCGGAAAGGACACCAACCACAGCGTGGACCTGGATTAAGATAAATATTTAATATAAATTAAACTTATAGATCAACATTGCAACAGATAATTTTATACAAAGTAAAATATCTTATAAACAAATGGGATTGAAAATAACTATTAAAACAGTTTTAAATCTTTATTGTAGGTAAGGTGTGATAATTCAGGTCAGTGATAAACAGATGAAAATGAAAAATTAATCTTACAATTAATTCATCTTTGTGTATGTATGTATGTATGTATGTCCGGATAAAACTTTGAAAATAAAACAATTAACGACAAAGTAAAGATATATATGCATTCACTGTTACCAGATCTTCCTTTTCGTCATGATAATTATGAAGATTTAATCTATATTTCAGAAGACTCTTAAAATCAAATTTATGATAAGATAACACTAGAATTGCAGCTTCAGCCATTGGCATTTCTAGCTAATGCTGCACATAAAATAAGTACAGCTATTTTTTTTTATTTACTTTTTAAACAAATTAAAAATGCTCTTTAATAAAATAAATTTCGATTTTTTTTTTTTTTGCATTTAATATTCTAAATAGGAGACATTAATTTTCTTTTGGGAGTGGTCAGTCCACTTTTTAATTTTAAAAATAATATACAATTATTATTATTTTCGATTGTCTCTGTACTAAATTCTACATAATACAAAAAAAGAAAAATTAAAAAACATATAATAAATAATAATAAATACCGTCATTTTATTCATTCAATTATTATATATATATGTGGGGTTTACATACATACATACATACATAGATAGATGTGTGTATTTAACAGTTAAAACCCCCTTCCCATTCTGTAGGTGACAATGGCCAAGCAGTTAAGCAGCCCAACTGATGATGAATCAATCGGGTTTCTATCCAGGCTGTAGGTAGCTTACAAATGTCTAGCCACAGTGAAGTACATGTGATACGTTGAAACACGATTATATATATATATATATATATATTTTTTTTTGGGGGGGGGGAGATTATGTGCTTAATTAAAGTCATATCTAATTTGTTAATTGATTAATTATAATTAAATGAATTGTCGGCCTTCGCCATTTCAAACACATTGTTTGACCACTTCATATATATATATATATATATATATATATATATATATTGAATGTTTTTTCACTTTATTATGATATTAATTGAATGAATTCTACTTAAAATCTTCGGCGTTGGCAATCGCAGAATGTAATCAAACCCGAAACAATACTTTTTATTCATTTTTATTTTCATGTTAGCCATTGTTTATAAGATAATCACATTTATTTATTTTAATATTAAATATAAAAATTAAATCAAGTTACTAATGCAGAATAGCGCGCAAGAGATAATATTAGATTACCTATAAAATGTATTACATTTCATGAAAATATCTGAAACGAACGTATTGGGGTACTTCGGGAGTTTTTGTAATCTAATATTATTTACATGTAAAATGCGATTCTAATGATATTATCTCATGTGTGCTATTTTGCATTTGTTCAAAAATCAGTACTGTAATTTGATATTCAACTTTTAAGCACATTCAAAATTATTTTTTAAAAGTATTTTTCAATTTTTTTTTACTATAATAAATTGATATTCGATCGGCTATGCATTGAATTAATATTATTTATTGAATTTTAAATATTGCAAAACACATTAAAATTAAAGAATTATTTTAAACTTAAATACTACATTTAATTTTTTTTTCGTATGATTTATTTTTTTCTTTTCAAATAATTTTATACAAAGTCAAATATCAATTTAAATCAACTTATTTATATCTTTTTTTTTTTTTAAATTTGTTAATTATTGAATTAAAATTTTTTACTATATCGTAATATGTCATATCATTTCCTCTACCCTGACGAAAACAAAAAGTCCTGTTTTGATTAACAACTGTCATTAAATTTTGTTTTACAACAGACGATAATCAAAACAGAACAGCTCTGACAACACCCAAAAGAAAAACCTTAAATATTTGAATTAATTTGAATCTAACAGTTAGAAACTTAGTTTTATTAGGAAGAAAACATTTATTTGAATTTTGACAACAAAACTGTTTTTTTATGTTATTAAAAAAATATAAGAATACAAAGATCTGTTTACATTTTTTTATGAAAGAGTGTGGCAAAAATTAATTTATACACCACCCAGAGGGCAGATTGTTTGCTAGTATGTATAAAGATCAAACACAAAATCATCTGAATATTATCATCCTTATTAATTGCAAAATAAAATACATTAGATATTACAAGTCAATGTTTTTTTTAATCCAATTTATTGTTCAAAACTAATACAGTGGTACATTGACTTAGGAATTAGTTTCACTTGTAACTCAATTTCCTTGTATATCAAATCAATTTTCTCCATTGAAATAAACTAAAATGCCATTAATCTGTTCCGGACTCCCACTCCAGCCAAACCATAGTTTTTTTAATAAGAAAAATAACACTGTATTGTAGAAAAACATAATAAATAGAATGTAATGAATTATGTGCAGTAATGTTTTAATATTTATTTATGAATATTTTTTTTATTTATTTATTTTTTTTTTTTTATTAAATTTGGAAACATAAGTGCTTCTTAGTGAACTTATTAACTCTTAACATCCTATACCGCCTCATTCCACCTGGTCGGAAGTCACATTCGTTTTCCTAATCTGACCTGAATGATAGCCTTTGTTTAAATATAATATTAAACATATTTAGAAGTCTTTATTTTAAGGGAAATAACAAGTAACTTTAAATGAAAAAGCCATTTTTAGCATTTTTGATAGATCCTTGTATGAATGGGACTCTGGACTTTAAAAAATTCTCAACAGGATGTTAAGAGTTAACATAAGCGTATATCTGAAGCTCGCTTGTATCTCGAATTTTAGCTCCCAACACAATGCAAAAAGTCGACCAAGTGACAGCTCGTAAGTCGGAAAACTTATAAGTCGGGACAAACGCAAGTCAAGGAGTAATCTGAACATTAGCTACATAAATGAGAGTAACCTCCCCTTGTTTGTTTCACTTTTTGGCCTTATGTTTTGGTTGGCCATTTTCATTGCACCGTAAATCTACACTGAAAATACAAATTTGTCGAATCAGTACAACTGCATGTTTTAACATGAAATATGATATTTTCGTTAAGGTACCACTGTACTTTTTTTAAATCACATATTCTAAAAAAAAAAAAAAAAAATTTTTTTTAAACATTGATAAATGAATGGAGGTATGTAATCACCTTATGGTTGAGCAAAACTGAACATCCTGGTTCAAGTTGATCTTTGTCTACAAAGGACAAGATGCTAACATAATGTTCACTGCCCACAGAAGTTGACACTATGGCATGGCTGTCATCAATGATTTCTTCCAAGGTTCCCACAGACATTGGAGAACCTCTCAACTCATCAACTTTACTTCTTTCTTCCTGTAACAAAGAAACAAAAGAAAAAAACATTAACAACAAGTTTATTACAATAACACAATACTAGTGGGGAGCTGTGGATATACCACAGTATAATTTAATTATTACAACATCTGATATGTTTACTTAAGAGCTATTGCAAAATAGTTCAATATCTAAAATGTTTAATAATCTTGATTTAACTCTCTCTCTCTCTTTTTCTTTCTTTCCTTCACTTCCTCTTTACATTATGTTCAATTGAATTCCACACATTCACCCCTTTTTGTATCTTTCTGCTACTCTCTTTCTTTCTTATATTATTTCTGCGTAATATATATTATTTTTTAGTATTATCTGCAGATAATACTAATCTTCAAGCCTCATCTCAAACATTCAGAGAAATATATTATTTTTTCCCTTTCTTTTTTTATAATAAAAACGGAATGGTCCATTATTTAGCTGATGTGACAACACTCATACAAAATAAGAATACATAATATATTGTGTGGTTAATTTGCATACTGGTTTTAACAAAACTGGGTTTAATAAATAATTACTTGGTAATAATATTAGAGATCATACCGATCTCTAATATTATTGTTTTATTCTCCAATGTATTAAAATCAATCCTATGAATGATTTTATATAGAAACAAATTAAAATATAATTAAAATAAGTAATCTTTTTCTCTGAATGTTTGAGATGTGGCTTGATGATTAATATTATCTGTGTTATTTGGACTATTGTCTTCATCTTCATTGTTATCTGTACAATGTTTCGGCCAATATGACCTCCGGCCTTCTTCAGGTATTTCTTGTCGGACTCAGGAACCTTCTTGTCATAATCGGGAGTCATCACAGAACTTTGAACCTAAGCCTTTATTCAGTCCATGGGCGTATCTTGTTCTCATTCCGCTAACCATAGCTGGGGTAGAGGCGTTAAGCTGTGTTAATTATTATTCTATGTTACTGCTGCCCTTGGCCAGGATTGAACCTGCAGTCCGGAGATAACTGTCACTTAGAACTGTCTTAACCTAACTCCTTTATCCACTAGGCCATGTGTCCAATGGGAAATACCTGAAGGCTGGAGGGCATATCGGCCGAAACGTTTCGAAATAACAATGAAGATGAAGACAATAGTCTGAATAACGCAGATAATAATTGTAATCTTTTTTATATGTATTCTTATCTAATTTCGTTAGTCTTCCTGATTCAATATTTCATTACATTAGAACTTAAATACTTACGTCTGGCGGAGGGCACATATTCTTACTAATATGACTAATAAAAACATTGCATTCTAAAAATTAACAGGAAGGATATAATGAAAGAAAATTAACATTTTTGTATTCTTATTTATATTTTCTTATTTAAAATGTCAGAAAGTGTGAAGGGCGACAATACCTCTTGTTTTTCCTCTTGTGGTTTCAAACGTTCCTGGTTTCTGATGAATTCTTCCTCCATTAAAAGATAATCTTTTATCCTCTCCAGTTTTAACAACCTCAGACGGCATCTGGTATGTGGAGTGACTGAAAAAAAAATTTTTTTTACAGAAATTATTTTAAAGAAATTATTTTAGTGTATGTAAAACAGACTTAAAAACAAACAACACAAAAGAATAACACTGTGATGTAATGGGGTCTCAAAGAAAGTTGACAAAGACAAAGATGAAGAGATGACAACAAGTCCATAGAAAACGAAAAAGTCAGATAAGTGGTCACCGAAAAAAATACCATTCATTTTATTATTGAAGTTGCAACTTCCTTCTGAACCAGTCTCAAAAAGAGGAAAACATGAAGTGATATTCTAGAGTCAATGAAGGAAAGATCTTGGTTTTATAAATCATCACCCACCCCCAATGGGGTAGAGTGGGGGTCATTTTCATTAACCCCAAAATTTAAGTCGTCTCTTGCCTCTGCCAGTTACCAAATCTTTAAATCAGTCTATGTTTATCCAACCCCTCCACCATGAGCAGGATGTGACACAAGATCAATATTTAAGCAGATTATTGATTGCTGGTTTGAATTTAGAGTTTTTCTTCTGTCTGCCTAACCAGGGCTAAAGAACCCAGTCTGCCCTACCATTTATCCATTGCTTGGCAGAGAACAAATAGATTTATGACTTTCCCAAAGGCATTAGTGTTAGGTGAAATGCAAACAGCCACATCCAGGATTTAAACAACCGTTGCTAAGTTAAGAAACAGTTTTAGAAGGATAAAAAATAACATTTTCTGAATAAAATCAGTCAATTTCCTGACATTGCTTTTCTGTGTTTTTTTTTTTATCTCAGCAAAAATAAGAAAATTTAGTATCAAAATAATGAGAAGCTTCTCTTTAAAATACTTCAGAGGGTGGAAAGTAAGAACCAGCAAATGGAATGTACAGAGTGGTCCGAAAGTCTTGTCACACAAGGATATTGTGTGTTTATTTCAGGTTAAATTTAATAGAATAAATTAATACTATTTGAATGTTAGGAAATTTACTAATAAAAATATTAATAAAATACTTACTTTGGGGAAGTTTATTGGCAGCATCTGGTCCCTTCAGCTTTTTCTTCTTTTTCCTACTCTAGTGGGCACAGGTGGTTCATACTTTCGTTTTTTTCCTAAAAATAAATTGATAAATATAACCAGTCATGTAAAAATAAATAAATGAATATATATATATATATATATATATATATATATAATTAGGTAAGGGCCAAAATTTAACATTTTTTAATCCCCACAAATTAAATTTTTTTTAAATAAATAAATGAAACTTAATGTAATTTTTGCTATATAATGAAGAGAAGGATTTTTTTAAATCACATGTAAAATTATTTGTTTTATAGTCTTGAAATGGGAGAATTTTATAAATTCAAGTCTGTATCTGTCAAAATGGTGCATTTTTGCCGTTTTTCTCTCTTGAAGATGTGCTCTTTTTAATATGATTTATTTCATATGTAAGTTTAGGCTCCGTAACCTCGTGTATTAATTATTAGAAGAAACAACCTCATATGTATTAATGAACAGGTGGTTGAAACACAGCTACTGCCTTCTAGCACTAATATGATAAAAGGGTTGGGTGTTTCTATAAGAGCAATTTGAAGAATACAATCGGCACTTAATCATATAGGTGCTAGAGCTTGACATGACAGCCCACTGATCAGATGGGGCTTCTCAAACCACTTGGCTAGCCCAAGTAAGGGCCGAAGAGGAATGCTGAATGACACAGGACCAGTTAGAACTCAGTTCACAGACTGCTCAGCCACCATAATCCTGTCCTCAGGCATGACAGGTCATTACCCATGGCCTACAAGTGATCCCATAGGGGAAGGGTCTTACTCCTCTGCAGAGGTGTCGTCAGCATATTCTATAGCACCTGCTGTCAGGGCAGCTCTGTTGATGATGTGCCTGAAGTCATAATATTTCTTTTATACGTGGAATTAAACAAAAGGCAGGTCTCCTGTTAACGATTTTACTGGTGATCTTTTCAAGCTTTCTGGCCAACTTTTTTATATTTGGATGGAATTCATGGATTAGTCCACGAAGTTCATATCCTGAGTACTTTTGGTGGACTAAATCCACGAATTCCATCCAAATATAAAAAAGTTGGCCAGAAAGCTTGAAAAGATCACCGTAAAATCATTAAACAGGAGACCTGCCTTTTGTTTAATTCCTTTTGTATAAATGAAAAGAATGCTACCCAAATACACATAATATTTCTTTTATAGATGACTGTTGTTCTATTATTTCCTACAAAAGTGTCAATTCAAACAAGTACATGTTTCTTTCTTTTAATAATGTATCAATTTCCCAAAAGAACAATAACAAATATGACTTACCTTATCATCTTTCTTATCCCCACCCTGACCACCTGAAGCTCCAGACTGATTCTGACCCTAAAATAGAAAAGAAACAAAAATGGTTACATTTACAAACAAAAGAGAAAAAATACTTTTCTTAGTTCTAACTCATCATCATCAAAACATTCTCTTCTCCACATCTCAATTTCTATACATATAATAAAGTAATATATCAAATTGAATACATACTAATACTAATAATAAATCAAATCTTATTATAACAGAGATTATGTGTGTGTCATTTAATTTTAATTAGCAAATCCATAGTATAATTTTAACATGAATGGGTTAACTTGTGATAGGAAATCATTTACGAACAGAACAATATTACTTTGATTGACATTTCATTTTATATATTTGTTGTGGCCTGGTTAGGGGCCAGAATAAAGACACAAGAGAAGAAATGAGTTAAACAATATATTAACAAAGAACAGTAGTACAAACATATACAAATGAGAAGGTCACTCGCAAGGCGGTCTTATCAGCTATCCACTGAAATATTAACTCTCGCTTAAGTGCAAAACCTGCTGCTATTTATAGTTGGAAGAGTTCATGCATACGTGGTAAATTACCATAACAATATTGAATTCCAATGTATTGTAAAAACTGAAACCAAAACAACAATCTTTTTTTTTTCAGAGTCAATCACCATTTCTATTTACAACTGATTTGTGTTAGATCAGAAAAGTAAAACAGAAAAACTAGATACACATTATCTCTAATTATAACTGTGAATGTCAGTGTGTCACATTTTTTCAACTCTACTCCTTGAGGCCATAGCCCAACATATACTATTTTGGAATCAGGCTGACTCCTTGAGTAAATTAAAAATATTCCAGGCCGAATCTGGACCTGAAATCCAGATATTTCGGATACCCAAATTCTAATCACTGTGATTGTTTTCGGAGAATTTTTTTACAATAACAACTTTTATAACTTGGAAATTAATTTGGGAATAATCAAAATTAATGGCATATATCCAACAAAAATCACCCTTGAAATAGAAATAATTGTTAGTATGGGAAGTAAGGACCTACGTACATCAAATTGTCATTAAATCAAGTGCCAAACATGACATCAAATCCATATTTTACAAAATAAATTTACCCCGCCCACCATTGAATAAAAATTTATCAAAATTTAGGGAATTATCCGATTTTAATGAAATTTTCAGTGCTGATTTACCAATGAATGAATTTTATAATGCATCAGTTATTTTATTTCCAAACTTTCTGATTTTTTTCAGGTCATTTAACTTTGACCCCCCCCCCCCTTATTTTGGGGCACAAAATATCAGTGGGTTATGTACTTTTAACACTAATTACAGTATAAATAAAAAGATATAAGTCTGAAGGTGTGAATAGAAGAAAAAAAATTTTTTTTAAGGAAGCTACTCTGGTAGAAAATAAGTATGAAAAATTAAATGAAAAAAAAAGAAATTAAAAATCTTTTTTTGATTTTTTAAATTTTTTACTCTGTTGTTTTTGTATATAAGTAGCTTCTAGAATATCAGTGAAGAAATTATACATAGATATTTTTTTCTGTCTAAAAGGATGGCAGCCTAACTTTTCAATTGAGTTTTCTCCAAAGATTATTAAATAACAATACTAAAGTAGACTCTTTATTGAATAAAGATTTCTTTTTTTTAGAATCTAAAAATATGAAATTTGAAACTTAAAATTAAGCGATTCATATTTTAAATGAATTTTATCTATTGATTAGGTATATAAATTGTTTCTGCTATGGTCAACACAGAAAATTTTATTAAAATTAGATAATTCCCTGATTTTTGATGATTGTTTTTACTCAACAAAGACCTTCATACAAGGAGAGGTCACATGACATTTTCTCTTGGTCATTTTTTTTTGTAAACAGATGCACAAGAATTTTTTAGAGCATTTTTTTTTCTGCATGTTTAGACCAAAAAGAAAAGGATATTTCATTTAAAAGTTATTAATTCTTCTGTAATTTACTTTTTTTTCTTAATTGTTTTTTGTTATTGATTTCTAAGAAGCTGTTATAAGCCTTAAAATCCTAAATAATGTTTTTTTTTAAAAGTCAGTTAATACATAAAAAAGCAGCCATGTTTGCAATATTTTTTAGCAAAATTGACCCAAAATAATAGTTTAAAATGTATTAAAAATAAATTACATGTGTAATATTATTTTGCATTTTTTAATCATGCTCATAATGTTACTACTTTTCAGCTTAGACAAAAATTTTACCTTAAATAATCGATTTAATTAATTTTAATTTGTTTTTAAAAATGAAAATGAAACAGCATTTTGGCACTCCCTATTGTTTATCATTCAGTTTTGCAAGTTCCAAATAGAAAAATTTATATCATTGTTTTGATGAAAACTTTTGTTTGAAAAATATTATTCAAGTTTAATAAAATTAATATGTATTCAATGTACAAAGTGTCATTGTTCAGTCAAAGGCCAAAACAAGATCCCTCCGTAGGAGCTAGCCTAACTGTTGCCCGATAGGGTGGTTTTTAAGCTAGTTGTAAATATTTTCAAATGAATAAGAATTAAAAACAAACATTAAAGACTTAGCACAAACAGTATGAAAATTTTCTGGGTTTTGTGGGTTTTTCTTTTTTAACCTTAAGCAAAATTGGGTACCCATTATAGTATGTGGCCTACAAATCATGTCTCTCTTATAGTATGTGGCCTGCCATAAAAAGCATATTATAAGGTTTATAATAATAACTGCTAACCCTAACCCAGAATTTGAGAATATTTTAGAATTAAATAGATCTCTGATTCATGTAAATTATGGATAAATTCTTTTTTAATTATTCTTAATTACTATATACAGTTTATGACTGAATTGCATTTCTTGAAATTGAATATATGTGAAAAATAATTAGTTTCAATAAATTGCCTATTACTTATATCTATAAATATACTCTTACTGAGGTAGGACACATTCAAATCAGGTAGGCCACATACTATAACAGAATCAAAAAGGTAAGCCACATACTATAATGGCACCCAAAATTGTCTTTTTTCATTGTACTAGTATAATTACCTGCCATTATCTTAGGGAGAAAAGATTAACTCTTTACGATTAAAGGTGTTGTTTTGACAAAACTCCACATACTCCCATGTGCTGAGTTATGAGGAAAAGAATGAATAAAAAGTTGATATAACATGTGCCTTGATCAGTATGTTATTAGTAGAAGAGTTACACAGCAGAAAAGCTTGTTCATGCAAGTTGCCTGCCTAAAGGACTAGCAAAACTGCTAGACTGGCAGCTTTCATTGACTTGGAATGCCAAATGGGAGGATTAACTTGTCTTTTGTATATTTTAGAGCCGGTTTAGATCTGTCGGTAGAGCGTCCGGTTAGGAACCACAAGTTTTCAGGTTCGATACCGGCCCTCGCCAACTCAGCCTATGAGTAGCACAGGAATCTGTGCGGTAAAGTAAGAAGCTGATGGTAGGTGTGCCGCTCTACCTCAGTGGTTAAAACATCTCCGCTGGTCTAAGTGCTAGTGAAAAGGATAGATTCTCTCACTGATTGGCTGATATGACTTTAGGCCACCCGACAACTTTTATCTGTACCTAGGGCAGGGAAGTTCCAAAAGCTTCTCACTTTATTCCTAGGGGCCATCCCACAGGAGTACCTGCTCCCTCACCTAAAAGTGCAGGACTGGGTTTATTGCCTATTACCTAAGGGACTCCAAAAGTTGAATTCAAATTGGTCGTTCAGGCCACTCATGCAGTTGCAGATAAAAAAAGAAAAAGAAAAGTGGACAGGAAAGAAGCCTGCCACAGAAAAAAGAGTCAGAAGGAAGGAGAGACAACAGTAACTCCAGCAAGCATCACTGTTTGTTTGCAGTCACTGCACCAAAGATTGCCATTCAAAAAATTGGTCTGTTCAGCCACTCATGCAGTTGCAGATAAGAAAAAGTGACACTACTCCATCATCTTTAGTAGATGGGAGAATGCCACAACACAAATCAAATAGGAAGAAATCACAATAAACTTGTGAGAAAAATAATCAATAATTTTGTTTTGTATCGACTGAACAATGTATAACAGCAGAGGAAACATAACATCTGGATTAAGACTAAAATGTTTGATGTTTGTTTATTGATTTTAACAGCATATCAACCCATCTGGGGTTATGTCATGCCTAACAGTTAGGAGTGATACATATTGTGTATTTAATATTATACTTTTTAGTAATTGGTTTTAAAAATGTGTTAGCATTATTGGGATTATGTTGTATGGTATTGATTTGTTTCATGTCTATATTCTATGGTATAAATTTATTTCTCTCAAAAAGAGAGGAATATCCTCCATGTTACATTTTCAAAAAGATCTTTATATTGTTTCTTTAAAATAACTGTTTCTGATGTGAAGAAAAACCTGCATTCCATGAATAAGTGTCTAACTGTCAAGGTGTTTGACATGTTCCACATTGTGGTTGTTGTTCTTGTTTGAGTATATAGGAGTGCGTTAGTCTTGATGACCAATGTGTAATCGGAAACAATGATTTGTTCCTTTCTAGATTTCCTTAAAGTTGGTCTCCAACTCCCAAAGTGGGTTTGATTAGGAAGAGTTTATGTGAATATATTGTTATTCCAGTGTTGTTGCCATTTTTAATAAAGAAATCTATTAATTTAGGTTTGAAATCAGTATATGGTATCTTGAAATTGTCGGGATCAAATCTAGAGCCGATTTAGCTGCAGAGTCATCTCTTTCATTCCCCCTCACTCAGTATATGGTATCTTGAAAGTCCTGATAAAATATGGATGATATCTAGAATAAACGTGACAAAGCCGCGAAAGGATAAACGAAAAGACTAGCGACATTATAGTAAGCGAGTTCAAACCTCAGTCACCTGTTCCGCTCATTTTCGAACTAATACCATTTGAAAAAAAATATGAACCTTCTCATCCCTCAACCATGTGTTAAATACTACTACAGCGATGGGTTTGGCATTAAATAACCCAAAGTGGGTTTGATTAGGAAGAGTTTATTGTGGAATGATTGTATTCTAGTGTTGTTGCCATTTTGTATGAAGGAATCTATTAATTAGGTTTCAAATCAGTATATATGTTAATTGATTCAGGAAAGAATGAATGGATTGTAAAAGAATGTTGATTCCACTAATACAAACCAGAACATCTGACTGTCACCAAGCGCAGTTGACTCTGTCTAATAAATTTTAGATCTACATATACTTTATATCGATATTAGCACACTTTATTTTTAATATAAGCCAATTATATAACTATTATCGATATATATATATATATATATATATATATATATATACTTTTACATTGAATTTTTCTGACCTAATTCTAGATGAAGTGATGATAGTAAAATCTTTTTATTCACAAAGCTTTCACAAATAATCATATCATTATCTACAGTTCACCACAACCCCCCTCCCCATTAGATTGCCCCCACCACCTCCCCATTAGATTGCCCCCACCCCCCCCTGCATTTTAGATATTCAGCAGTATTTCCTCTAACAACATAACAATGGGATGGAAACTTAATCTTTCTTATTCCCCCTCTCTCGCTCTCTCCTTCTCTCTTTCACCTCTCTCTCTTCCCTCAGCCATTCTATCTCTCCTACTTCTCTCTCTTCCAACGCTCTCTCGTCTCTCCAGTCTCTCTCTCTCCCAACCTCTCTCTCTCCAGTGCTCTCTTCCAACCTCTCTCTCTCAGTCTCTCTTCCAACCTCTCTCTCTCTACAGTCTCTCCTTCCAGCCTCTCTCTCTCTCCAGTCTCTCTCTCTCTCAGTCTCTCTCTCTCTCCTCTCCTAGTCTCTCTCTTTCTCTCTCTAGTCTTCTTCCTTTCTCTCTCTAGTCTCTCTCTCTGTCTCTCTCTCTATGTCTCTCTCTCTCTCTCTCTCTCCAGTCTCCCCCCCCTCCTCTCCTTTCTCTCTCCAGTCTCTCTCTCTCTTCTCTCTCTAGTCTCTCTCTCCTCTTCTCTCTCTATCTCCCCTCCAGTCTCTCTCTCTACCTCCTCTCTCCAGTCTCTCTCTCTCTCAGCCTCTCCAGTCTCTCTTCCAACCTCTCTCTCTCTCTCTCTCCAGTCTGTCAACCGAATACACCCTGAACAAACTGCGCAGGACATAGTCAATGCTGTTGGGTATAATATGGATAAAAGTATTCCACACTAAAACCAACAGCCAATGAGAACCCTGGAATGGACTTGATCAAGAATACAAAAGTGGAATAGCCAACCTGCTATTTAAACCAGCTACCAAGTCTGAATTCTCAGAAGCAAATTCAACTTGCAACACAAATCTCTACACCTGTGTACTGTGCTATTTTTCCCAACCCTGGTCCCTTTCAATTCTCTACTCCTTTTTTTTTTTTTTTTTTTTTTGAAGTGACTGTTATTCTAGCCCCCCCCCTCTCTCTCTTATTTCTGGATCTTCAAGGAGGCATATCCCATTTGTTTATGATGTAATAATGATTGCGTTATGCTGCAGTCCTTTGAGAATGCAGATTGTGCATCTGGTTACCAAACCCGATTTGCAGTCATGTGACAGTCTATCCCTAATCTTTGCTAGTTTCTTCTAACATTGTCTTAATTTTTGTTTGGTTGGTTCTTTGTTTAATGGCATATCAACTTTGTGGGTTATTTAGTGACAAATGTGCATCTAGTTGTGATTTTTAACAAATTTAATATTTTAGATAGTAGGCATTAACATTTCTTTTCAGAGTAGCTGGATCAATGCAAGGCTTTTCTTTTACATAGGGATTTAAAGGGGGTTATCCACGAAGATTCAACTCACGATTCAGTAATAATGGATCTGTGGGACTAACTTAAAAAATCCCCCTCTATCGCAAGCACACTGGGTAGCCACTGCTAGTCAAGATATATATATAGAGAGGGGGAAAGTATTATTTTCCCTTTTCGGCCTTATTTATATTTTTAAATGAAACTCACTTTTTTACTGATCACAATTATCTACACAGAGCTCAATTGGTGGCCCAACGGGTTTACTTTTTTTTTCTAGTAGATATATAGGTTTGGTGGTTGGTTTTGAAGGCTATCACAATGCAAGTGTAAAGAAAAATAAGGTAACTATGGTGTTGTTTGTTAACCTGTAATTTATTCTTAATATTTCGAGATAAAATCTCTTCAAAAATGGACGGTCGAGAAACAACTCAGTTTCAGAAATCTTCTGTCGAAGAGATTTTATCTTGAAATATTAAGAATAAATTACAGGTTAACAAACAACACCATAGTTACCTTATTTTTCTTTACACTTGCATTGTGATAGCCTTCAAAACCAACCACCAAACCAATATAAACACAATGCTTCAAACAAAGTATAAAACACTTTTCGTTCGATACCGGCCCTTGCCAACTCAGCGTATGAGTTGCACAGGAGGAGTGGATGGTAGGTGTGGCACTCCACCTCAGATGCAAAAAACAATCTCCTTGGTTTAGTGCTAGTGAAAAGGGGATAGACTCCCTCGCTGATTGGCTGATACCGACTTTAGGCCACCCCGACGACTTTACTTCTTTTTTTTTTTTTTACTTATATATATAAATTTGAGTCCAACATGTGTAAATAATATGAAGAATGAGAAGTTTTCATCTTGGAAATTTAGACAACTACCCCCCACCCCCAGCACGAACTGAAACTTTACCTAATCTTCCATGTTGCAAGATGTAAACTTGGTGATGTCCTAAGCTGTCACCAAATAATCCTAAAGAAAATAGATAAGAGATAAGAAGATAAGTCCAAGATGTATTTCAGCAAGATTCTATGGATACAGAAATATGAACATGACTAAAGCCTTTCAATAGTAATCATCGTTTCCCTGACACCATAGCACTGGATTACCATTGTAGAGATCACGCTCGAACAGCAGAGGGTAAATTTAGGGTTAGTAGGTCGGGATTTAAAAGTTTAAATTCACACAACAATAAAAAGATTTAATATTTTTTTGATGGATTGATTTTAATGGCATGTCAACCCATTTAGAGTTATTTAATCTCTAGAGGTTAAAGAATCACGTTCATTGTATATTCATGTTTACATTTTTCATGTAATTTTTTTCTTAAGATTTTTGCCGTAAAAAAATAAGAATAAATTACAGGTTAACAAACAACACCATAGTTACCTTATTTTTTCTTTACACTTGCATTGTGATAGACTTCAAAACCAACCACCAAACCAATATAAACACAATGCTTCAAGCATTTCTTTCTTATATTTGACTAGAAGCAGCTACCCAGCATCACCTGGGAAGAGGGGGGGAAAGGAAAAGGTAGCCTTGCAGATCCATTATTGTTGAATCCTTGCAGGATGCCCCATTAAACAACACCATAATTTTTTTCTTAAGATTTTTGCTGTAAATCCAACCAAACGAAACTAAAAATGATAAATTTGATAAATTAAATAATCTATCATTATAATATATTTAAAATTTTTTTAAAAAAGTTACTGTTAGGAAGACCTAACGAAAATAGAGTTGCTCCCCTTGATCAGTAGGGGACTGTTGGGAACCCGGAAGTGGGGTTTCTGCCATGTTACTTCTGGATTGGATTTCGGACTAAGTGGACGCAGCTTACAACACGTGTGAGCTAGTTAAGTCACTATTATGATAGAAGCATTTTTCTACCCTGTGTTAAATAAAACATTGTTTTGCATTATCATTTAGTCTTCCGTATTTTATCTGTACTAGCAAATATATGCACCCCCCGGGTGCAAGTATTTAAGTTTTAATGTAATGAAATATCGTATTAAATTAGAAAGTCTAATAAGAATGCAGATAAAAAGATTTGAAACAGAGTGGGGATATAATAGAAAAATAGAAATGAAACTTACTCTTCAATCACTGCCGTCTTTCATTGCTGAATTTTACTTATTTAACTATTTAGTTAAATTAGGAAATAAAGAATAAAATTACACTTATTTTTTCTTGTTAATGGATTTCATTTAAGATTCATTGGAGAGATTTTTGCTTATATTCATTAAAATAAAACCAAACAGTTAGAAATCAATAATACTAAACATATATTTATTAAAATTACATTTTTAATATCAATATGCAAATTAGCCTTCCCGTTCACACTGTAAACCGCTATTTTGATGTATATATAAATATAATTGCATGTTCTCAGTATGTAGATATGGACAACACTAATAAAAAGGTGAAGCAATTTTATTAATAATTGAGGTTTAAATATAAATAAAATCACGAAGAATGTGATGAAAATAACTATGCTAATTGTGACTCGATTAGTAATATAGTTTCGGTTACAGACAGAAAAAACACACAATCTCCATTATAATAAGATGTAAAAACATAACAATTACACCCCCCCAACTCTTACCCCCCCCTAAAAAAAAATCAATTTTCATCTGTATATTTGTTGTTCATTGGACTCAGTGACCCAAGTTCAAATCCTGAATGAGGCTGGTTACATTTCATATAGTGCTAATACCCTTAGGAAAAGTATGCATGCAACTATTCTCCCTCCAGCTATGGTGAGGGTTGGTATCGAACCTGGGACCTCAGAATTCCTAGGTGAATGCTTTACCAACTGAGCTAACCAGCCCATAATTTCTTTCTTATATTTGACTAGAAGCAGCTACCCAGCATCGCCTGGGAAGAGGGGGGGGGTAAAAGGTAGTTTTGCAGATCCATTATTGTTGAATCGCGATTTGGATCCTTACAGGATGCCCTATTAAAATCCCATGTAAAAAAGACCTTGCGCCAATCTAGACACTTTGAATAGAAAAATTAATGTCTCCTTTTTAAAATACTAAATGCAAAAAAGAATTCCATGCTGTTATCATTTATATTTTATTTTTTAATTATTTTCATGAAAATAAATCAAATCTTCATTATTTTTGTTCAAAAAGCAAGATCTGGTGATAGTGAATGTGTATATATATTTACTTTGTCATTAATTGTTTTATTTTCATAGTTTCCTCCGGACATACATGCATACACACAAACTGCTCTTTATATATGTATAGATGTTATTAGAATTGCACTGGTTTAGGAAAACTAAAACTTAAGACAGTTTCATATAGCTCTAATACCCTTAGGAAAAGTATGCATGCAACTATTCTCCCCTCAGCTATGGTGAGGGCTGGTATCGAACCGGGAACCTTGGAATTCCTAGGTGAATGCTTTACCAACTGAGCTAACCAGCCCATAATTTCCTTATATTTGATGGTATTAGAATGCCTTATGTTGCACTGGTTTAGGAAAACTAAAACTTGGGACTGTTCACTAACAGAAAGGTTAATGAAGTTCTTTCTGGGATATAAAAAACACATGGTGCTATTGCTTGGAGATGGGGTTTTTTTTTGTATGTTTTCAATTGACTCACACTAGTACACTTTTTGTAAATACTATTTTTTTTGTGCCCTAGTTTAGTGGTTTATATCCCTGACAGACCTGATGGGCATATCCTGTAAAAATATATTGATTCTGTTTGGTTTACTGTAAATGGGAGTTCAGATCAATAGGATTTTTTTATTTTATCTTTTTATTATTATTATTATTTTTATTTTTATTTTTTTTAACTTTTGTTTTAACTCATCATTTTAGTTGCTAACCTATTTCGTTTGATTTTTTTCTTTTTTTTTCTTCTTTTTTTTTTTTCTTTCCTGCTACATCATTTAGTTTACTCCCAATCACAGCAAGTCTAAAAGAAAAATAAATACCACCCATCTTTTATTATTTCTTTTTTATATATTTTTTCTATCAAATTTATTTATATATGATGATACAAGTTATGCTCTTCCATGATTCAGGTGGGTTCCAGTTATCCATTCTATCTGTCATCACGTATATGAATGAAAAAGGATCCAAGCTTTTAAATGATGCATAGTGTGTGTCAATACCTCCAACCTATGGAGAAAAATAACCAAATATAAATATGTCAAATTTCTCCTGAACACCCTGTGTGTGTGTGTGTGTATATATATATATATATATTTGGAGGATATGTGCTTAATTGAAGTCATACCTAATTTTGAAAATTAATTAGTTAATGATTAATAAATTTAGGCGGGCATATATGTTCAAATGTAAGGTTAAACAAATCGAGAAAATGTCAATCCTTGAATGTACATTCATTTGGACCTTTTAGGTCTCATCAGCAAGGTTATACATATAAGACCTAATAGGTTGAAATGTACATTCAGGGATTGACAATTTTCTCAATTTGTTTAGCCTTACATTTGAACATATATGCCCACCTAAATTCATTAATTATTAACTAATTACTTTTCAAAATTAGGTATGACTTCAATTAAGCACATATCCTCCAAAAATTGTCGGCTAAAAGCCATATCAAATAAACACATTGTTTATTTACTCACTCTCATATATATATATATATATATATATATATATATATATATATATATAAAACTTCATACAACAACTGCTGTTTACACTGTAGCATTGCATCCAACAAAGCCTTCATCAGATGATGACTCTGGCTTTAGACCTGGTTTCTGGGCTGAAGCATCATTACCACTAACCCAGGCGCCCCAGCAGTAGTATCTCATGATACCACCAAACTTTGCTGGTTTGTTGTCACATTGTGGGATTGCCATATCCACGCTGATGCGGTTAGAGCTTTATCCTGGATCTTTTTGATATAGTTCCTCTTGTCTAGTGGAGAAAGTCCAAGTTTAGTCAAGACTGCGTAAGTTGAGTTGATAATAAATCCTCAGCATCCGACTTCAATAGGAAATTATGATAACTATTACACCATGGGCACCTCCATGAGTGTACCTTTATGGTTTAATTGTGTGGCGAGTCGGAAGTTCATACTTCGACAGAAAGAGATCGAATGACAAAAATGATTGTTTTGCGCAGGGATTGCGCATATTAGAAAAAAGAGAATAAAAAAAAAAATAAAATTCGTAAAATTCAACCAATCAGAGGCGTTCCCGCTTAAAAGAAAAATTATCAAATAGAGCCTCGCGGAGCGTACCTAAATTCTATTTAAACCCAAACTTTTTCATTTTCAACCAGAAAGATTTTACCTGCCTAAGAGAATCCTTGTCACCTGTTTTAAGAACTTTTAATGCAGAAGGTACAAACTATCTATCTATCTCTCTCTCTTTAAATAATTATCGCTTTCAGAACTAAATATCAGTACCACTATTGCCTGACTGATGATTATTGTGACTTAAAAACTTTACATTTTCTTTCTCACTTTGTGAATTGTGAAATATCAGCTTACATTTTACATTGAACTTTAAAAAAAAGAACTTTTGACTGAACCTCACCCAGTATTCAATGCTGCCTTTTTGTATACATTCTGTTAATACAATTTTGTTTGTTTAATCAAGAGTTTTTCTTCTATGTCATGTGCTTGATTGTTTTATGGTCTTTTAAATGTTTGAACACTTTTATTAAATATTGACATCAAACAGCCCTTACATAACACCATAATTGCAAACAATCTTCACATGTTCATGATCCCTGTCAACATATTCTTGGGATCTCTTACAGGTGATTAAAAGAAATGTTAATATTTCTATGGGAGCATATTTATTAGTAAAGCAGAACTGATATTACAAGGACCACCTGGGGAAGATTCCAATAATGTGTTGACAGGAATAGCGAACAGGTGGAGACATTAAAAACATATAATAAAAGAACTCCCATAAAAATGTCAACATCTTTTTAAAACACCTTGTATATATAATATATGGGAGAGATTATGTGAATATATCCTAATTTATAATAACTGAAGCTTACTTTCCCAGCTTTTTAATATAGCCTTTTATATTAAATTATGAACTGGACATGTAAAATGGGTAAACAGTGACCTATAATTGTTTTTCTACCTCCAGTTATGAAGAGTTCTCCCCCCCCCTACCTGTCTTTGAATGCTAGTATAGCCTGTTATTCATCTCTACTGACATTTACTTGGGAAATCCTTGCCTGGAATTACAATTAGACCAGATTAACCTGTTTTCAAGGTCATTAACTACTTAAGTCAGCATTCATTGTCCAGAATAGTGGACTTAGAGAAAAATAAAGTGGCTAGTAGAAAATCACCTAAAAATCTTTATTTCATTACTAGCAAATATATGCACCCTCCAAGTGCAAGTATTTAAGTTTTAATGTAATAAAATATTTGGACCATATGACCTTTAGGCACCCCTTTTTGATCTCGATTAAGAAAGGACATGTTTTTCATTTACACCGTCAATATATGTTAAAACAAGACAATTTTTAGATTTAAAAAAAAAAATTATAAAACTAACCCCTAACCCTAATCCCTAACAAACAACTGGATATTGACGGTGTAAATAAAAAACATGTCCTTTCTTAATCGAGATCAAAAAAGGGTGCCTAAAGGTAATATGGTCCAAAAAATTAATTACAGAAAAATGCAAAACAAGGTAATATGGTCCAAATATTATATTAAATTAGAAAGGCTAATGAAACTAAATAAGAATGCAGATAAAAAGATTTGAACAAGAGGAGGGTATAATCGAAAAATAGAACTGAAACTTACTCTTCCATTTCTCCTGTGTTTTATTGCTAAATTTTCCTAATTTAACTATTTAGTTAACATAGGAAGTAAAGAATAAAATTACAGTTATTTCTTCTTGTTAATGGATTTCTTTTAAGATTTATCCCCCAGATTATAACTGATTAACCTGATTTCAAGGTCATTAACTACTTAAGTCAGCGTTCATTGTCCAGAAGAGTGGACTTGGCAAGAAAAATAGAGCAAAAATATTTATTATTATTATTATTATCATTATTATTATTGAATTCAACAATTTCTGAAAAGTAATCTTGATGAACCTGGTTGGCAATCTTTGCAACATTATTTAAATAGCTGGAGTAGCTGATCTAATCATTTGTAAACAATTATAGCTTCAAGTAACTATTTTTGATACCATATAGTTATTTACTAAGCTTAGCTTAGATGTGGCACAAGTCCATAAGTATGGGGCACCCAGTGAGAATCAAACTCACTAACAATGGTCTGCGAATCTAGCTTGTTAACCATTACACCACATGAGGTGCCTTCATATAGTTATTTACTAAGCTTAGCTTAGATGTAGCACAAGTCCATAAGTATGGGGCAACCAGTGAGAATCAAACTCACTAACAATGGTCTGCTAATCTAGCTTGCTAACCATTAAGCCATTTGATACCATATAACTGCAAATTATTTGTATCTAGTATTGCATGTAACTATATGGTTTCAAGTAACTAATAATACTGTTTCCACAGGACTTATATTAATTTTCCATAAGACAGGACTTATATAAATTTTCATTCCAAAATATAACACTAGGGCTTATATTAATTTTCCATAAGACAGGGGCTTATATTAATTTTCCATAAGACAGGACTTATATAAATTTTTAGGGCTTATATAAATTTCATTCCAAAATATAACACTAGGGCTTATATTAATTTTTCCAAATATTAGGACTTATATAAATTTTCATTCCAAAATCTAACACTAGGGCTTATATAAATTTTCACTCCAAAATATAACACTAGGGCTTATATTAATTTTCACTCCAAAATATAACACTAGGGCTTATATTAATTTTCCATAAGACAGGACTTATATAAATTTTCATTCCAAAATATAACACTAGGGCTTATATAAATTTTCATTCCAAAATATAACACTAGGCTTATATAATTTTCACAAAATCTAACACTAGGGCTTATTTTCACTAAATATCACTAGAAAATATAACACTAGGGCTTATATAAATTTTCACTCCAAAATATAACACTAGGGCTTATATAATTTTTCTAACACTAGGGCCTTATATAAATTTTTCCAAAATATAACACTAGGGCTTATATTAATTTTCACTCCAAAATCTAACACTAGGGCTTATATAATTTTCACTCCAAAATATAACACTAGGGCTTATATAATTTTCACTCCAAAATATAACACTAGGGCTTATATAAATTTTCACTCCAAAATATAACACTAGGGCTTATATAAATTTTCACTCCAAAATATAACACTAGGCTTATATAATTTTCAATATAAATTTTCACTCCAAAATCTAACACTAGGGCTTATATTAATTTTCCATAAGACAGGAAAATATAACACTAGGGCTTATATTAATTTTCACTCCAAAATATAACACTAGGGCTTATATTAATTTTCACTCCAAAATATAAACACTAGGGCTTATATTAATTTTCACTCCAAAATCTAACACTAGGGCTTATATAAATTTTCACTCCAAAATCTAACACTAGGGCTTATATTAATTTTCATAT
This sequence comes from Doryteuthis pealeii, assembly GCA_023376005.1. Classification (NCBI taxonomy): domain Eukaryota; kingdom Metazoa; phylum Mollusca; class Cephalopoda; order Myopsida; family Loliginidae; genus Doryteuthis; species Doryteuthis pealeii. Next base: position 75,966,464 of record CM042168.1, read on the forward strand.
ATAACACTAGGGCTTATATAAATTTTCATTCCAAAATATAACACTAGGGCTTATATAAATTTTCATTCCAAAATATAACACTAGGCTTATATAAATTTTCAAAATATAACACTAGGGCTTATATAAATTTTCACTCCAAAATATAACACTAGGGCTTATATAATTTTCACTCCAAAATATAACACTAGGGCTTATATAAATTTTCACTCCAAAATATAACACTAGGGCTTATATAAATTTTCACTCCAAAATCTAACACTAGGGCTTATATTAATTTTCCATAAGACAGGACTTATATAAATTTTCATTCCAAAATATAACACTAGGGCTTATATTAATTTTCACTCAAAATATAACACTAGGGCTTATATAATTTTCACTCAAAATATAACACTAGGGCTTATATAAATTTTCACTCCAAAATATAACACTAGGGCTTATATAAATTTTCACTCCAAAATCTAACACTAGGGCTTATATTAATTTTCCATAAGACAGGAAAATATAACACTAAAAAATATAACACTAGGGCTTATATTAATTTTCACAAAATATAACACTAGGGCTTATATTAATTTTCACTCAAAATATAACACTAGGGCTTATATTAATTTTCACTCCAAAATATAACACTAGGGCTTATATAAATTTTCATTCCAAAATATAACACTAGGGCTTATATTAATTTTCACTCAAAATATAACACTAGGGCTTATATAAATTTTCACTCAAAATATAACACTAGGGCTTATATAATTTTCACTCAAAATATAACACTAAATTTTCACTCCAAAATCTAACACTAGGGCTTATATTAATTTTCCATAAGACAGGACTTATATAAATTTTCATTCCAAAATCTAACACTAGGGCTTATATTAATTTTCACTCCAAAATCTAACACTAGGGCTTATATAATTTTCACTCCAAAATATAACACTAGGGCTTATATAAATTTTCATTCAAAATATAACACTAGGGCTTATATTAATTTTCACTAATCAAAATATAACACTAGGGCTTATATTAATTTTCACTCCAAAATATAACACTAGGGCTTATATTAATTTTCACTCGAAAATATAACACTAGGGCTTATATAAATTTCATTCCAAAATATAACACTAGGGCTTATATAAATTTTCACTCCAAAATATAACACTAGGGCTTATATAATTTTTCCAAAATATAACACTAGGGCTTATATTAATTTTCACTCCAAAATATAACACTAGGGCTTATATAATTTTCACTCGAAAATATAACACTAGGCTTATATAAATTTTCACTCCAAATATAACACTAGGGCTTATATTAATTTTCACTCCAAAATCTAACACTAGGGCTTATAATTTTCACTCCAAATCTAACACTAGGGCTTATATTAATTTTCACTCCAAAATATAACACTAGGGCTTATTTTCTGGGGATCTTATTCTTCATATATTGAAAAACAACATTATGAAGTAGAAAATTATGAAATTTCTAAATAAACAGAAATTACAAAAAATGATGTACATTTATTTACCATTAACATATTATTCAAAAAGTTATTAATGATAATTCATTCAAAAATAATCATATCCTCATCCTCTGTCTACCGCTTTCAACTAGCATTTATTTTAAAGGGAAGGCTTATATTAAAATCATCCGGAAAAATCACACTAAATCTTATTTCCGGGTAAATATGGTACTAAATGTTGTAACTCTAATATCTGAGTTAACAGAGAAATAATAGGAAGAAACACAACAAGAATTAAAGATAGGAAAAAGATTTCCTAAGCAAAGATACAAGGTGAACAGAGTAATGAGCAGTTGTTTTCCTATCAATAATTTCTGACAAAACCACACAGGAGAGAAACAATTAAATCTCACGGGACTTGTTACTTCAACCTAGCAATTACTAATTACTCTGTTCACCTTGTATCTTTGCTTAGTAAACCTTTTTCTCTATCCTTAATACTCGTTCTCTTCCTATTATTTCTGTTAACTCTTGTAGAATAATCATACTAGTTCCAATTACCGTCAAATTGGTAAGACAAGGCAGCAAGTAGTCGTAACTGAATACAAACCTATTTTGCTGCAATACCACTGCAGATTGCCAGATTATTTATGAAGCCTCATAACGTCATAGAAACCAAGCAGCCAATCAGGACTCAGGGAATGGAATCACCCAAATGCAAGAATGGACTATTCTTGATTTCAATAAGTACCAACTGTCTTGCCACGGGTTCAGTTGTTCAAACCAACAACTCTGATACACGAGTTACAACGAGAATGTTTACAATAATCTTAATTTATTCAGCCCCTTTCCTGTAAATGTAACAATATTTTACCATCATTGCTAAGTGGGTGGTAGTCATGGGAGAGTGGTTTAAAAACAAGTGCTTGTGGTGTAATGGTTGTCATCGTTGGAAATAAATACAACAACCCACTCTTTTGATTGGATCCTGTTATGTTTGACTCTAAGAGCATTTTGCTGCCACTGCCAGGGAAAGTGGTTAGTTATGGGAGAGTGGTTTGCCCATTCACCCATTCTCTTCATCATCAATCATGACACTGTGCTAGAGAGAAAATATAGCATTTTGTCTTGTTTTTTTTTTTTTTTTTTTTTTGTGCAATGGGGCTGGCTGAATGGATTTGTGTAATGGGGGTAGGGGTGGGGTGGATGAATGGATTTGTGTAATGGGGGGGGGCTGGATGAATGGATTTGTAGTTTTCCCAAGTGAAAATAAATCACCTTAGATGAGACTTGAATTTTGTGCCCCCCCCCCCCGGCAGGCCTCGATTCCGATTCCGTTCCTCTGTCAATTTGGGGCCAAATTTCCTGTGTTTTGCCAGATGTTTTCCTACATTCTCTAGAAATCATTCCACCAGGAAATAAAGATTCCCACTTTCCTATCAAGTTTTTTTTTCTTTTTGTTTTGTTTTGTGTCTTAATTTACCAGAACTTTTTGGGCACACCTTGTTTTGTGTGTGTGTGTGTGTATATATATACACACATTATATATTATATATGTATATATATACACACACACTATATATATATATATATATACACACACTATATATTATATATGTATATACACACACACACTATATATTATATATGTATATATACACACACACTATATATATTATATATGTATATATACACACACACTATATATTATATATGTATATATACACACACACACTATATATATATATATATACACTATATATTATATATGTATATATACACACACTATATATATTATATATATATATATTATATATATATACACACACTATATATATTATATATATATATATATATACACACATACACTATATATACACACTATTATACTATATATTATATACATGTATTGTATTGTATTACGATACAAGTATATAATATATAGTGTATGTGTATAATATATAGTGTGGGTAGGTGTGTATGTAAATAATATTGTATGTCTGTGTTTTTATAATATGTAATATAGTGTGTGTGTATAAAATATATCTGCAGTATAAGTTTTTAATTGCTTTTTTTAATTTTTTATTTAATACTCTAGACACCTGTTTGTTTGTTTGTTTGTTTTTTCTTTCCTTTTTTAGATGATGGTTGTTGTGTCTTACTCCTCTACTGGGGGGTACAGTTGTCATATTCTAAGCCACACTGACAGAGTGTTAACTCATTTAGCTTTATACTGTACTAAGCTCTGATCAGTAGATCTTAAATGACAAACTTTTTATTGTTCTATTTTGAAAAAAAAAAAAAAAAAAGAAGAAATAAATTACTGCCTCGTTGTTAATTACTCAAAATGGTTGTCTGCACAACTTTTCTTTCTAATTGTATCACCGTGTTACAAACCATAGATGTCTCTGAGGTATCATTACTTTGTGTTTAGAGAATTAGACTGAAGGTCAAAACATTCCAAGTTCTTTGTTAACTGACCTTTGACCCTTTTGCTGCTAGAATTGCCAATTTACGAGTGTTCCAAATGTCGCATTTTCCAGCAAAAAAAAACAAACAAAACAATTTCCTCAAAAGAAAAAAAAAATTACTTTAAAACTCTTCATATATATATATATATATATATATATATATATATATATAATATATTAATGATTTGAAGGTAATTACAATGCATATAAAAAATAAAAACAAAAAGATGTTATTTTTGTCTTATCGATTTCAAAGTAGAACTTTATCTTCAGAGATGGTCATCAGAAATGTATATGCTTCAGGCTTTTTTTGTGTGGTTATATATATATTTTTGTCCTCTTCTTCTCTTTTTTCTTTCTCCTCCTTTCTTTTTTCTTTGTTATGAATGAAATGGGCGAATACCTGTAATTTCTTATTTTTGGAATATTTGTTGAGAACAAATGTTTGAACCCCTATGCATGTACATGTATCCAATATTGTCTGGTTATATATATATATATATATATATATATATATATATGAAATTTAACATTATGAAAAAACTATGATTTTTTATGTAATTGCTGACAGTTGTTTCACCAAATCGATAAGTTGGTCTTCATCAAAGAGCGACATAGATGGGAAGAGAAGATATCCTTTAAAAAAAAAAAGACTGTTTACAGAAACAAACGCTGAGTTCAACCGCTGAAGTTTTTGAAAAATGCATGTTCTGTTTTATATAAATATATATATATTAATACTCATGTTCCTAAAAAGTAAGACTATTATCATCTTGTAACACCCTCTGATTAAAAATGAGACTGTCCAAAGCATCCAAGATGAAATGCAAAAATGTGAATCCTGATTATCTGGTGTGGCTTATCTGCTAAATTGTTATTTCTTATGAGTGTTGTCACCTCAGCTAAATAATGGGCCATTCTGTTTTTATTATAAAGAAAGGGAAGAAAAAGGACATGCTACACAGAAGATAATAAGAGAGTAGGGGAAAGATAGGGGTTAGCGTACGGAAGCGATATGCTGATCAATTTCAATAATGAAAAGAAAGAAAGAAAGAGAAAAAAGTGAGAGTTAAATCAAGATTATTATACTTTTTACATATTAAATTATTTTGCTATAGCTCTTAAGTAAACATATCAAACATTGTAATAATTAAATTATCATACTGTAGAATACCTACAATCCCACTAGTCATAAACTATTATGATAATTGATGTAAATGTCGTAATCTACTTTTACTAAGTGGTCACCCATCTAAGCACTGAACAGTCTCATCATTGCTTAACTTCAGTAATCAGTACATTCTTATTATTATTTGCGCTGCTCTGCTTAATCTGGTAAACAGGCATTTAATTGGTTACAATACACGTCAACATCAAGCCATAGCACCTATATGCTTGTCTTACGTTCCCCTCGGGGGGGGGGTCCAGTGTGCTTTGGCCACTGGACCGGTAAAGTACAAATAATAGCGTTGATCCCAGAGGGCTTTCCCCCCAGGCAATACCTGCTCCCTTGGGGGCAAGGCTGGGTTTATTGCCTTGAAGGGGAATGCCGACGGGATCGCCGCAATTTTTGTTCTTTCCCACCCATGAGCTTTGGCTTGTGGGTGGGCCCACATTAAAACGAGGCCTTATGCCCAGCCCATACAAGTGGGGTATGAGGCAAATATCCCCCCCCCCTATATGTTTGTCTTAACCCTATTGCCATATGGCAAACCCCCAACCCTTTTTATCATATGTGCAAGAAGGCAGGGTCTTATTGTTGTGGATATGATGTTAGACTGCATCTAATGGTGAAGTTTCAATTTGGAACTCTGGGGAGTGTGGAGTACCTCATCATCGCCATTACTCCCAGGTCCACTCTAACCCAAAGTGGTAGTACCTGTTAGGGTCTCATTTATGGATTAAATAGAAAAAAATTAGTTTTAAAAAAATGTTTGAAAAAAAAAATTTAGTTTTAAAATATTTTAATACCCATCGAGAATGAATAAAACGAAACTTCTTCGGCATAAAATAACCTAACATGTGTTGACATGCCGTAAAATCTAACCAACCAGCCAACTCTTTAAACATCTTCTATTAATAATGGAGATTCGCTTCCGGTTTTTGTCTGTAACAAAAACTATGTCACTGCTTACTTCACATTATCCAAAATCGTCATAACATAGAATAAATACACTCAAAATTTGAACATGCAACATTAGACAGTCCTCATTGTTTTTTAAAACAAGTTTTAATAAATACATGACTGGTATTATATATCTATATATAGTTTGTTTTATTTTAATACATATTTAAAGTTTACATTTCGAATTGTTTTATTTTTTAATCCTTTAATGAATTTGATGATTTCACTTACTTAGGGTGCAAACTAGCTGACATTGAATTTTTTACTCCCATCCCTCAGGCAATATGTTTCAAAAATCTATTTTTACATCGCCCAGAGGGCGTTTTTTATTTTGCTAGTAATTACAATTAAGTTAGATTGTCAACAAAGGCAAAGTAGCTAAATAAGATAATTTTTACTAAAAAATAATTTCCTCATTGTCACTTGAAGCATGGATATCCATGACAATCTCTCGCCATCCTTCTCTATCATTCATTGCCCCTGGAGGTCCTCTGCGTAGTATCCAGTATCCGTGCAGTGTTGATCTATGTATGTCTTTGCTGGCGACCTACTCTGGTGTGCCCATGTCACTTATGAGTTCATTTTTGTTTCTTAAAAAGATGTCTAAAAAAAAAAAAAAAAAAGTTTGAAAAAACATTTTAATACCAATGAATGAATAAAACAGAATATTTTTGGCATAAAATAATCCAACAAGGGTTGACATGCCGTAAAATCCAAACAACGTCCTTACTTCTTCATTAAAACTCTTAACATCATATACCGCCTCATTCCACCTGGCCAGAAGTCACATTTGTTTTCCTAATCCAACCCAAACGGTAGCCTTTGTTTAGATATAATATTAAACATATTTAGAAATCTTTATTTTAAGGAAAATAACAGGTAGCTTTAAATGAAAAAGCCATTTTTTATCATTTTTTTTTATAGATCCTTATAGGAATGGGACTCTGGACTTAAAAAAATTCTCAACAGGATGTTAAGAGTTAAAATGTAAAATTCTTATGACTTTGAAGATGTCCGTTAACAATTCAAAATTTCAAATTTTTTTTCTTCTGTTCTTTCCCTGAAACATTTTTAATACCAATGAATGAATAAAACAGAATATTTTTGGCATAAAATAATCAACAAGGGTTGACATGCCGTAAAATCCAAACAACCAAACAACGTCCTTACATCTTCATTAATAAATGTAAAATTCTTATGACTTTGAAGATGTCCCGTTAACAATCCAAAATTTCAAATTTTTTTTTTTTCTTCTGTTCTTTCCCTGAAACATTTTTAATACCAATGAATGAATAAAACAGAATATTTTTGGCATAAATAATCCAACAAGAGTTGACATGCCGTAAAATCCAAACAACCAAACAATGTTGTCCTTACATCTTCATTAATAAATGTAAAATTCTTATGACTTGAAGATGTCCCGTTAACAATCCAAAATTTCAAATTTTTTTCTTCTGTTCTTTCCCTGACTTTACGTCCTATTTATCATACCATGTCTTGTCCCTAAATAAGGCATGCTGAACCATTAGGCTGACGTTGGCATATTTTGCCCATCCCACACACTGCAGATGAGACAGGTGTAGTAGTGATGATAGGCTTAGGGTGAATGTCTCTGTTTATAATAGACAGAAAGAGAAAAAAAAAATCCCCTCCCTCATAATGCATTTTTTTTCCTCTTAGCTTTTAGGGAACTCGTATCCTTGCACCATCTGTTTTATCTGAATGTGTTGTATTCTAAGAGAATTAATAATAGAAAAAAAAAAAAATGCAGAGAATGAACTATGAATCTGAGTGTGAATTTCTAACAATATGGTACTATTTGTATATAGTACAATTCTGGGACTCTGAAGAGTGCGAAGTACCCCTTAATTGCCATTATTTCCAATCCACTCTGACCAGAGTGGTAGTACCTGTTAGTGTCCCATCTAAAGAGTTTTTAAAAATGTGTAAACAAAAATTGAGTTTAGATGAAAAAAATTTGAATACCCATCAAGCATGAATAGAACAAAACATCTTCAGCATAAAATAACCCAACAAGGATTGATATGCCATAAAATCAAACAAACCAGATGTTACTATTGTTAAGTTTCTGACCACCATCCTTGGCCAGTTGAAAAGGACTTAATGTAAGTAAGTAAGTAAGTCCTTAGCTATAGAATCCTTTGGTAAGTGAATAAGTCCTTTACTATAGAATCCTTTGGTAAGTGAATAAGTCCTAAGTTTTGGAATCTTACGTAGTGTCAAAAAGTCCAGCGATATAATCCTATGATCCGTCGTCCATGAAGATCCAAGTGGTTGTGAGTACCTAAGATTAGTCCAACTTATCAAGCCTCATCACAATTTTTCAGCTAATATGCCCTCCGGCCTTCTTCAGGTGTTTTTTGTTGAACTTGGGAGCCTTTGTGAAACTTCAAACTGAACCCTTTATTCAATCCATTGGGGTAGATTGTTCTCATTCTGTTAAGCATGACTGGGTACGCGTGTTAAGCTATGTTAATTATTCTATATTACTATCACCCTTGACCAGGATGGAATCTGCTGCCCATATATAACAGTCACTTAGAACTGTATTAACCAAACACCTATATCCACTATGCCATGTGTCCAATTGAAGAAGACTGGACGGCACATCGGCCGAAATGTTGTGCATATAACAATAAGAATGAAGACAATAATTCAAATGATTAAGTCTCATCTTAAAAATTAAGAGAAATATTTTTATTTTTTACCTTTTTTTTTGTTTAAGAATAAACTTGGTGGTGATTCCTCATTTTGGAGTGACTAACATGACTATAACATCTAATTTATTTATGTATTCATATATATCTATATTTAATTTTTTTTATTCATGCATATATCTATATATTATTTATTTATTCACGCACACATACACACACAAATCTTTGGAAACTGATCTCATAATCACTTTCGTAACTTAAAAAGTCTGATGACATAGTCTATTATTGCTTGCAACAATAACGTATACTCAATAACACGTCCCAAAGTGCCTCATCTCTTTCCCTGCATGGTGCCTGGTGTTTTATGCACAGCTCGATCTCCAAGATATTTGTACATGTACAAAAACATTCTTACTAAATCTCCTGGCTCCGAGATCACATTTTCTTAAATCAAGTTGTTAAGGCAGTCCTATTTTCTTTTCCTTCACTCATTTTGCATGCAAAACACATTTGCATCCACTTTGAGTTCTGAGGTATATCTATTCTTTCACTACATGCACAATCTATTAATTTATTCATATATATATATATATATATATATATATATATATATATATATATATGATAAGTTGTAAACACGGTATGTTTGGAATGGCTTTTTTAGCCGACAATTTTTGGGAGAATATGTGCTTAATTGGAGTCGTACCTAATTTTGAAAATTAATTAATTAATAATGAATTAGGCGGGAATGCCTATTTAAATGTATGGCTTACATTTAAATAGGCATTCCCGCCTAATTTAAATGTATGCCATACATTTAAATAGGCATTCCCGCCTAATTCATTATTAATTAATTAATTTACAAAATTAGGTACGATTCCAATTAAGCACATATTCTCCCCCCCCCCAAAAAAAAAAATATATATATATATATATAATATATATATATATATATATATATATATATATTTAAATAATCACGACAAGCACATTTGGTGATGTGCGGAACTCTGGACAGCTGTTTTGACCAAATTAGGTCTCTTCAACAGTGTATACCGTGATCTTCTCCTGACAGAGATTGAACTGGGGACCACAGAATGCAGAGCCAGAGACTCTACCTCTAGGCCACCGGCACACACACCACATACAAAACTTGCCAAATTAACTTGTCAAATGATAAATGCGACACTGCATAACCTATTGTGTTGTGTAGTTGCATCTACAACCAACAGAAGACATGGTTACCTACCAGAGTCACGACTTCTCAACACACACACACACATATATATATATATTGAAATAAAGTTGTTTTTTTTATAGTATCTTTGAAGCATTGTGTGTATGTGTAATATAAAGATTTTTGAAGGCAATTTACAATGCAATATGTGTTGAAAATTATATTTAACTTTTTTTATTCTTAATTCTTTATTCTAAATATTTTCGGAAATAAAATTCCATCATCAGAGTTATTGAAAGTACTAGGGTTTTTTTTTTATAGTACTTATCCCACGGTGATGTTAATAAAATATAATTTTCAACACATATTGCATTGTAAATTGCCTTCAAAAATCTTTATATTACACATACACACAATGCTTCAAAGATACTATAAAAAAAACCCCTTTATTTCACTATGCCTGAGCGAGGCTAAATTTATTGTAAAAATTAAAATAATTTCGAACAATCTCCACAAGCGCAGGAGCAGCTGAACCGAATTAATATCACGGAAGTAACGGAAAAAGAAAAAAAAATTTTGAAATATACGGCGTTCCTTAACTTCTTAAAACAACAGATGATTATAAAATCGCCGTGGGATAAGTACTATAAAAAAAACACCTAGTACTTTCAATAACTTGTTTCCAAAAATATTTAGAATTAAGAATTAAAAAAAAAAAGTTAAATAAATATAATTTTCAACACATATTGCATTGTAAATTGCCTTCAAAAATCTTTATATTATATATATATATGTGTATATATATATATATATATATATATATATATATATATATATATAATTCATTTGATGATAAATTGTTCACATCATTTAGTAGTGTCTTGTTGCATCCTCTAAATTGCCAATTGGACAAGGCCAGAAATTGCGTGTGTAATTACTGTATATACACGCAGATAGGTCACACCAGTAGATAGGACGACCCCCTAATTTTTGGTTGTCAAAGTGGGTATTTGCAGTTGACCTGCAGATAGGTCTCATTATAATCTGGCTAGTTACACAACCTATTCTAACATAAGTTATCAAATATTCACCTTTTTGTTTCAAGATTTTGCTTACAAATATTAGATCTAGAACACTTTGACATAGACTGTAATGCATAATGCAAATATATAGAAATAAGGGTGGCATTTCTTAGTTCTACAATCATAATGAGCCTGGGTAAAAAAGCGTAACAGTCAGCAGCATCAGGTTAGTTTAGAGCAATGAGTTTGTGTGGGGGGGAAAAAAAAAGGGGGGGGGGGAAAAAAATGGTAAAAGAAGAAAAAAAAAGAAATGGGAATCTTGTTTAATGATATATATATATTGATATATGACACTAGCAGATATATATATGGTCATGATATATGTATCTATGTGTGTGTGTGTTATTATTTATGTATATTTAGGTCACCAAGTCATGAATATAAAAGTTTGTCTTACGCAAGTGGTTTCGGAAGCTATGCCTTTTAGGTGATTATCCGTCACTAGAATAGTTGACTTTTATACCGTTGAGAAAAAAGTCAACATTTTAAAAGAGATATAATGATGCAATTAATTATAATTCAATATCCTATTTCAAAGCGAAAAAAAAACTACAAAAATAAAAAAGATAAACAACATAAATGACAAATGACTTTCCTTCTGTACTTTTCAAATTTGAATTTTTTAAATATCTTCCCAATATATATCAATCTTCATTACTTTTTTTTATTCAAAAACCAGCCCACAACAAATAACATGGCAAAATGATTTCCCTTCTGTTACTTTTCAAATTTGATAATTTTTAAATATCTTCCCAATAAAATCAATCCTTCATTATTTTTTTCAACAACCAAGCCTGTGATATTTAATGTGTATATATATTTACTTTGGTTTGTTAATTGTATTATTTTTCGAAGGTTTCTCTCGGAAATACATATACTCAACACAATTGCCCTTTATTATATGTATAGATAGATACACGCTGATTGTTGGTGGAATTTTGGTTAAAAAAAGTGTGGACCATCCGCAATTATATTTTCCTTTTCTCTTTCCTTTTCTGTTTCTTCTTCCCTTTTTCGCTTTTCTTTCTTCCCTTCTTTTTTTCTTTTCTTGTTCTTTCCTTCCTTTTTCTTTTCTTTTTTTCTTCGCCTTTTTCCTTTTTTTTCTCTTTGTCCAGATCTATTATGCTAATTCTTTATATCTATCTTACTATAACTTGGTGTTTTATAAAATTGTCAATGGACCCATAAAAAAGAAAAGAAAAAAAGGATTTCTTGTGTACTGGGCTTGTCTAAATATCCAGCTGTTTCCATTAAAAAAAAAATATTTTGTAGTAGTAGTAGTAGTAGTAGTAGTATAATAATCAGCTTTGGAAGTACATATCTTGTGATATATTAATGCTTTTTTTTTTTTTTTTTTTGCTAGTCAGCTTGAAGACTTGAGTGGTACTAACGCTTATCCTGGCATTGGGTACATTAATATTGGAAAACCATCACTTTAGGCACCTTTTTGATTTGATTAAAAAGGACATGTTTCATTTTACACAGTCATATCTGTGATTTTTTTTTTTTTTTTTTTAAATTATAACTAACCCCTAACTTCAAACCTACCTTAAACAAAAACCGTATATTGACGGTGTAAATGCTCATGTGATTTCAGAAAACATTTTTTTCATGCTCAGAATTGCAGAGCCATGGATAAACTGCCGCATCTGTTTGTAGGCTGTCGAAGCACTGAGTCTTTCAACGCCTCCCATGCTTTCCTGTGGTCCACGCGACCTATAACCTGATGGCCACTCTCCAACACATATCACACACATGCGCAATTATTACTACTGTAGAACTTGTTCATGTTTCCTGACTAATACATTATTCTGTGTACTGACTGAGGACTTTGATGAGTTTGTGGTGGCCTGGGCACTGTAAAATAAATTAATATTTTTAATGAAAAACATGTCTTTCTTATCGAGATAAAAAGGGGTGGCTGTAGGTAATAGTCGGTCCCAAATACTACAATTTTTTTAAGCAAGGCACAACATTGCGTTAGTCAAGGTAGAAATATAATTTAAACTGCTGGATTCTCATTGATGTCAAAGTATTTTATAAAGTGCGAGTATAAGTAATTATAAAGTGACCAGTTTTAGTCAGTTTGGGTAGAGCCCACCTAGGGAATCACAAGGTTCTGGTTCATACGCGGACCTCACAACTCAGCATATGAGTCACAGATTGGGTAATCATGTCATGCAAGTAAGAAGCATGTAGTATACTCATAAGAAAGGGTGATGTATAGACTATTTTCGTCATTGGAATCTGATCTTTCTGATAAGATAGTGATATCCTTCCCAAGCTGTAGGCAATATTCAGTCCTGACTGTATGGCTGCACACTTGGCTGAATATGAAGTCATAGAAATTTGATATGATAATACTTCTAGTTTTGGTGGTATTCATTTTAGGTAGAAAAATGATTTGAAACATCTTTTCTCTGATTTTTTAGATAAGGCTTGTTAATTAGTATTATTTTGTATTATTCGAACTATGTCCATCTTCATTGTTATCTATACACGTTTGGCGATGTGCCTCGTGCGGCTTCTTCAAGTATTTCTTGTCATATCGGGAACCTCTCGTTGTATCGAGAGCCTCACGGAACTTTGACCTACCCTTTAATGCAGTCCAGGGTATTGTATTTATTCTGCTGCTAACCGCATAGCTGGGGTGCAGGTGTTAAACTGTGTTAACTACTTCTATGTTTTCTGCTGCCCCTGACCATTGATGAACCTGCAGTTAGAGATACTGTCACTCTAAAACTGTTAACCTAACTCCTTATCAAAAATGTTTATTTTTTTTATTTTTTACCTTGAACAAAAATCGCCTGCTCTAGTATTTGTTGCCATGGAAACCTTTGTAGAAAAGTAAACTTATCTTTTTGGGGATTAATAGGTGATTTAATAGAGAATTGATTTTTTTTTTTTTTTTTTTTAATCAGGAAGTTGTGGTCAGGGCAAGATTATCTTCTCTTTCATGTTTCACCCCCATGTTGGAACAGAAGAAGGTTAATCTTTATCTCCAGAGGATTGAAATTTCTGCTTCACACAAAGGGGAACATTTAAATGACTAGCATGCGAATAGTTTGAATAATTTGTCGTGCACAAAACCTTAAGGTTGGTTGGTTTGGTTTTACGGCATGTCAACCCATTGGTCATTTTATGCTGAAGAACGTTTTTTTTGTCTTATTCATTTTGATGAGTCTCAGTTTGTTTTAAAACACTTTTTTCTATTAACCCTATTAGATGGGACCCTAACGGGTATTACCACTCCAGGTGACCTGGTAGCATCATATCAAAAACCTTCAGGATTAGAATGTGCAACCATTGAAGAATTGATTTGAATCAGCGGTTTTTCCCGCCCTGTCGGCTGGGGCGTTAGAGAATGCAACGACTGCACCTCTGCAGCGGATAAGACTCCCCAAATGGGCCACCTGTTGGCTGTAGGCGTGGCGACTCGTGATGCTTAAGGCAGAGTCTTGGTTGATGAGCAGTCTATGACCTGCAACACTCCACTTAGACCCTTACTTAGGCTAGACAGGTCGTTGAGAGGGCCCCACGATCAATCACTGGTCACGTCAAGCCTGCACTTTATGACTGCCAACCCTATTGCCTTAGGGAGCCCAACCTTTTATACATATGGATTGTTAGAAGGCTTGGCTGAGGGCTGCATGTTCTGGGAATGAGTTTAAACTCTATCTGATGGTGAGGTTTCTAGTTTTGGAGGTTTGGGGATGTGGGAGCGCCCCTTTATCCTTGCTCCTTGGTCCTTGGTCCACTTTGACCTGGATGTGGTAGACTGTTAGTTGAGGCTGTTTGCATTTCACCATAGAGCTAAACCTTGGGAAAGGTATGAATCCAACTATCCTTCTCCAGCTATGGGAGATAGTAGGGAGGCTTGGCTCATTAACCTTGGTTTGGTAACCAGTCTAAGGAGAGGAAAACTCTGAATTAAAACCTGTTAAACTCTACTTAAGAATCGACTTTGTGCCACACCCTGCTCATGTGGAGGGGTTTGGTAAATTTATATATGTATATATTTTTTTTTCAGTTTGTTCTTATTGACATTGCAAAGTAATGTATATTTGGAAACGATTTTTTCATTTTATTTTTTCCTGGACTTGTGTGCATTTCACATAGTCGCTAAACCTTGGGAAGATGTATGAATCGAACTATCCTTCCTCCAGCTATGGGTAAATAGTAGGGCAGGCTGGGCTCTTTTATTTCGGAAACAATTTTTCATTTTATTTTTCCTGGACTGTGTGAAAATAAGAGATGCATTTTTTTTTGTTCTTTTTGAAATTTTTCTAAGGCAAATTTTCCCTGCATTTTTTTCTTTCTTTTTGTCAGACATTCCCTTTATAAAAAGAAAAAAAAATACTTATTCTTTCTTTCTTTATTTTTGTTAAATGCTATTTTAAACAAGAATCCTGTTTATTAGTTGTCAAAAAATGTGAAAAATGTATTTGTTGACAGATCTATTTAAAGCTTTTGTTTTATGACTGTGTGGGCATAAACAAATAGCAGACATATATATTTGTCAACAGTGCTCATATAGGTATAGAGTCATAGGAAATGGACTCGTGACCCGCGTTCAATGCCAGCAGAAGCTGTTGGCATTTCACATAGCGCTAATAACCTTTGGGAAAGGTATGAATCCAATTCTCCCTCCACCTATAGGTAACTCAAGGCAGACTGGGCTCTTTAACCATGGTAGGTAACCAGTCTCGGAGAGGAAAACTCTGAAGTCAAACCTGGTAAAACTCTGCTTAAGAAATTGACTTGTGTTGCATCCTGCTCGTGTGGAGGGGTAGGTAAATATATATAATTTGTCAACGAATACACATAAGTGTTTAACTGTCAAGGTGTTTTGACATGTTCCACATTGTGGTTGGTTGTTCTTGTTTGAGTATATAGGAGTGCATTAGTCTTGTATGACCAACCAGTCAGTAAATATTGTCTGTAGTTCATAAGAAATGTGTTTACAAAAAAACTGATACCTAAATTAGCTTATATATATTATATTATATATATATATATATATGAATAACCTAAAGGAGTTCTCATTCTGTGTCGATTAATGTTTTTGCTTTTGGGAGCATTGCTATCTTTTATATCAAAGATAATTTTTTTTATATTAGTTTTATTAATATACAGCCTTGCATTTTTTTTTTATTTCTTTTTTTGGTGGTGGGGAGACACCTTTTTAAAATTCTGATAAATAGCAACTAACACCTCCAGCTGTTACCGCTCTTAGTTTTCATTCAAAAAAGTCCTGCGTTTAAACTGGTTTTATGCCCAAGTTAAGAGTTGATCTTAACCCTACTCACTGTATAGCTCCAATTTTGGTTGGTTTGGTTTTGGTGGCATATCAACCCTTGTGGGTTAATTAATGCCAAATCTTGTTTATTTATATATATATTATTAATATTATATATATTATATATATATATTTTACCAACCCCCCGCCAGGCAGATATGTGACAATAGGTCAATTTTTTAAGCGGAGGTCAACAGGTTTTGAATTCAGAATTTTCCTTCTCTAGACCGGTTGCCTAACCAAGGTTAAAGAGCACAATCTGCCCTACTATTTATCCATAGCTGGAGGGTGAGTGGATTCATACCTTTCTCAAGGGTATTAGCGCTAAGTGAAATGCAATTACCATGTCCAGGATTTGAACTTGAGGTGACGAGTCCATTTCCCATACTTTAACCATTACACCATGCGCTTCTTGTTTTATTTATATATATATATATATATATATATATATATGAGGTAGGGGGATTGGAGTAAATCCGACAGAATGTAGTAAAGATATGTGGAACAAAGAAACAAAACTCAGACAAATGTATGTAGGAGATATATTTCGCTAAGCATTAAGCTCAGCTTTCATCAGTCGTTTATTTGATCATTAAAGCATCATACAAGTGTTTTAAGAAGAGAAAGTGGACGGGAGTTCCTCACAAATGCTATCCCACACCCTTGACTTCTTCCCTAATCCACCCTCTCCATCCACTTTCTCTTAACAGTGTGTAAGCTTGTATAATTATTAATCTATGTTACTGTTGCCCTGACCAGGAAAGAAAGGCTCCCAAGTCTGACAAAAAATACCCGAAGAAGGCTGGAGGGCATATTGGCTGAAATTATTGTACAGATAACAATAAGATGAGGACAATAGTCCAAATTTATCAAGCTCATCTTCAAAAATTCAGAGAAATAACATATAATTCTCAGTCTGTTCATATCTATCTATCTATCTATCTCAGTCTGTTTTCATATCTATCTATGTCAGTCTGTTCATATCTATTCTATCCTATCTATTTATCTATGTCAATCTGTTCATACTATCTATCTATGTATCTACCTTATATATATATAATATATTATATATATATATGGGAATATGTGCTTAATTGAAGTCTACTAATTTTGAAAATTAATTATTAATTAATTAATTTCATTTTAGTACGACTTCAATTAAGCAATATTCTCCAAAAATTGTCGGCTAAAAAAGCCATATCAAACACATTGTTTGTTTACTTCTCATCACACAACACACACACACACACATATATATAAATGCCGTATTTTCTATATCTGATTTTTAGAATGTTTTCAGTTCTTCAAAAGTTTACTCACCTAAAATCCTGGCAATAAAGAAGAAAAATTGTTTTGTATTTTCTTGATTTCTTGAATCAATATTTCTGTAGACCTTGTACTATTAATAGATGTATTTGTTTTGTAGGTCTACAATATCTTCTTTTTTTCTATCTTGGCAAAATCTCAAAGAAAAGTTTGGTTATTGAAAGATTATTTAGTTCATTCTGGTTATTTCCTAGTTGAGTAACATGAAGGGTGACCCAGAAAAAACGAACCAAATTATTTATTTTCCCATTACTAACCCTAAACCCAACCTAACCCTATCCCCCTAGTTGAGTAACATAATATTACAGGGCGACCCAGAAAAAAAGAACCACAAATTTTGTAATAAAACTGTTAATTTTAATTTTTTTTTTTTTGAAGTTTAAGTCCAACAAGGGTTGGGGTTTAGGTTATTTAATGGGAAAATAAATAAATATTTAGGTTCTGTTTTTTCTGGGTCACTCATGTTACTCAACTAGGAAATAACCTTCATTCTTATATTGTTATGGTCACTATGAAAGTATTTCAGCAGATCCATTCTATGGCCTTCTTCATGTGTATAATCAGTCAAGAATAGGGCTTCTCAAAGTGGTCCATAAGTAGACCCTGGGAGTGAATAAAATTTTGGCTGGGAGAATAAAAGCATAGGGGTCCACGGAAGTGGTAGTATCTGTAAGGGTATTAATTTGAATGTGAACATAATCGTGTGACTATGATATCCTAGTCAGCTCTTTAGCCACTACTCATGGGGACTCCTTTCCCATAGCTGGAGGGAGAATAGTTGGATTCATACTTTCTGAAGGGTATTTAGCGCTATGTGAATAGTAACTGGGGTTACTGTGCCATTTCCCACAATGATAACCATTTACACGAATACCTAGGAAAAATATATGAAATATCGAAAAAATATTAATTTTTGAATAATTGTTGGGTCTCCTATTAATTATAAAGGGCCGGGTTAGCTCAGTCGGTAGAGCGTTTGACTAGAAACACTGGGTTCCTATTTCGATACCGGCCCTCACCAACTCAGTGTATGAGTAGCACAGGGATCTGTGCAGTAAAATGAGGAGCTGATGGTATGTGTGACACTCCATCAAATGCAAAACAACTCTTCTGGTCTAGCTCTAGTGAAAAGGGGATAGACTCCCTCGCTGATTGGCTGATACCGACTTTAGGCCACTTGACGACTTTATTTTACTTTTGATGAGGACAATAGTCTGAATACCAAATAATTAAGCCTCGTCTAAAAAAAAAATTCAGAGAATACTCTCCTAAGCAGCTGTGAATATCTTTTTAGTCCATGTTTTTCTCTCCAACTCCATCAGGGCTGAACTAAGTGTATCTCCTTCATAGAAGAGTGCTTCACATTGTTGTGCATAGTTTTGATTAATATTGCAGGATAATATTCTCATTCTGAAGTGGGCGAGGTTGACACAGAATCATCAGATTTTGTTTTGGTTCTTTACCTTGAAACACGACAAATCATCAAAAATAAATTGCTGATGCAGATTACTACAGGGGAGGTATTGTCTGGTGGGCAGGAGAAGCAAAAACAAGAAACTGCTATCCCCCCAGGCAATACCTGCCCCCTTGATGGGGCAGGGGTGGGTTTATTGCCCAGTGCCTTGAGGGAATGCTGACGGGATCAATGCTTTTTTTGTGCTACCCACCCATGAGCCTTGGCTTGTGGGTGGGCCTCATAAAATGTCCTTGTGTCATGCCCTATAAGTGGATGAGAGGCAAATACCCTGATGAATTCTGATTAAATAGAAATATCTCTTCCAAATTTATAAAGGTCTTAAGTGTTCAATGCTAAGGGGACTATTTTCATGAAAATATGTTTTATTCATTGTCCATCTCTGTCTTTGGTGAAATACTTCAGTCTTAATACTTTTTGAACAAACCCAAAAAGATGAATTTCCGATTAAAATTGAATGGTCTCTAGACCATATGACCTTTAGGCACCCCATTTTGATCTCGATTAGGAAAGGACATGTTTTTTCATTTACACCATCAATATCCGGTTGTTTTTACAGACGTTTTTAGATTTTAAAAAAAAATTATAAAATAAACCTAACCCCTAACAAACAACGGTATTGACGGTGTAAATGAAAACATGTCCTTCTTAATTGAGAACAAAAAGGGGTCTTAAAGGTAATATGGTCCTGGTCTCTTCCCAAGTTATAGATCATATCATTGCACAGATTGCGGTGGTGTGATGAGGAGAGATGGATTTTGTTATGGGGTGACTTAATTTTACACAGTTGAGACTTTAATTTGAATACTAAAACCAATTGGGGCACTTGGCTGAATGACCGAAAGAGAGATTAATGGGATACTAGATTATCTGGATTGAGATTATCCCTATACAAGATTATCAGGATACTTTTGTGCCAAACTAAGATTAGTAAATGATAACTGTCCGAGGTATTATGAATAAACAGCTGTGGAAAATTTTTATATAATTATCTTCTAATTGGGTAAGCAGAGATGCTGATAGGTATACGTTCTGCGTCCCTGACACACAAAATTAAAAAGACGCAGTAAAATCGTAACATGTGTTCGGTTTTTCTTTTTCTTCCCTCACCATTTCAAGCTAACTGTAAATACATTTCAATATTTTCTAAAGGGAGGATGCCCCAGTATGCCCAACATGCAAAGTACAACTTACAACCAAGCATATCCTTCTAAATTGTAACAGACTTAAACATATCCGCGCCAATTACTATAGCAAGAAACCTGAGAGACATCTTTAAGAATACAAACCCTGAAAACATTTTAAATTTTATAAAAAAAAGCAACCTTTTCAAAACAAGTATAACGAACATAACCATATATCTCCATAGAACCTCTACTTTAAAGACTGAATCCAAATAACCTTTTTGGCATTAAATGACCACAGAGGTTGATATGCCGTTAAACAAAACTCAAACTCAATAGTTTCTTAGAAATGAATTACACAGGATAAGTTACAAGGTAGAGTTAGACGGCTTTAGTTGGGACTCATAAATTTTCCCGGGACTTCTTCAAAGCCTAAAAGGTTCTTTTGGATTTTCAGTCTTTAGTAGAGGTTTCTATGGAGATAATTGGTTATTGTTCGGTTATATTTGTTGAAAGGTTGCTTTTTTTTTATAAATGTTAAATGTTTTCAGGGTTTGTTTCTTAAAGATGTCTTCAAGGTTTCTTTGCTTGATAGTAATTGGCGCGGGATATGTTTAAGTCTAGTTGCACATTTTAGAAGGATATGCTTGGTTGTTAGGTGTACTTTGCATGTTGGGCATGACGGGGCATCCTCTTTTAAGCAATATTGAAATGTATTTACAGTTAGCTTGAAATGGTGAGGGAAGAAAAGAAAAACCTAGACACATGGTTACGATTTCTGGGGCTGTCTTTTAGACTTTTTTGTGTGTCAGGACGCAGAACGAGTACTATCAGTCTCTGCTTAACCCAATTAGAAAGATAATTATATAAAAATTTTTCACGGCTGTTTATTCATAATACTTCGGACAGGTTATCATTTCTATCTTCGTTTGGCCCAAAGTATCTGATAAATCTTTGTATAGGGATAATCTCATATCCAGATAATCTAGTATCTCATTAATACTCTCTTTACGGTCATGTCAGCAAGTGCCGCGTTATGGTTTTAGTAATTCAAATTAAAGTCTCACTGTGTAAATTAAGTCACCCCATAACAAAATCCAATCTCATCATCACCATCCGCGCTAATCTGTGCAATGTATGATCCATAATTGGGAAGAGACCAGGGACTATTACTTTAAGCACCCTTTTGTTCTCAATTAAGGAAAGGACAGTTTTTTCAATTTACACCGTCAATATCGGTTGTTTGTTAGGGGGTTTAGGGTTTAGTTTTATAATTTTTTTTAACATCTAAACCGTCCTGTTAAACACCGGATATTGAGGTGTAAATGAAAAAACTGTCTTTCTTAAATGAGATCAAAATGGGGTGCCTAAAGGTCATATGGTCTAGAGACCATTTCAATTAAATGGAATTCATTTTATTGGGTTTGTTAAAAAGTATAAAGACTGAAGTTGTATTCACCAGACAGAGATGGACATGAATAAGAAATTGATTTTCATGAAAAGTCCCTTAGATTGGACACTTAGACTTTATAATTTTGGGAAGGAGATTATTGTCATTTTAATCAGAATTCATCAGGGTATTTGCCTCTTCACCATTAGAAGGGCTGACACAAGGACATTTTATGAGGGCACGCCACAAGCCAAGGCTCATGGGGTGGTAGGCAAAAAAGAGCATTGATCCCGCAGCATTCCGATCAAGGCACTGGGGCATAACCCCCCGCTGGCCCCAATCAAGGGGGCAGTATTGCCTTGGGGGATACGCAGTTTTGTTTTGCTTCTCCTGCGCACCAGACAAACATCGCTGTAGTAATCTGTCTGCAATTTATTTTTTGATTGATTTGTCGTGTTTCAAGGTAAAGAACGCACAACAAATCTATGATTTCTGTGTCAACTCGCGCCACTTAGAATGAGAAATATCTGGCAATATTAATCAAAACTAATGCACAACAATGGTGAAGCACTCTTCTATGAAGGAGATACACTTAGTTAGCCGCTGATGGAGTTGGGAGAGAAAACATGGACTAAAAAAGATATTCACAGCTGCTTAGGAGAGGTATTTCTCTGAATTTTTTTTTAGACGAGGCTATTATTTGGTTATCAGACTATTGTCCTCATCAAAAGTAAAATAAGTCGTCAAGGTGGCCTAAAGGTGGTATAGCATCAGCGAGGGAGTCTATTCCCCTTTTCACTAGAGGCTAGACCAAGAAGAATTTGTTTTGTTCTGCATTTGAGGTGGAGTGTCACACATACCTCAGCGTCTCATTTTACTGCAAAGGATCCTTGCTACTCATACATGAGTTGGTGAGGGGGGTATCGATAATAGAACCCGTGGTTTCTACAAACGCTTAGGACTGAGCATAACCCGGCTTTATAATAATGGAGGACCCACAATTATTAAAATTAAAATATTTTTTCGATATTTCATAATTTTTCTTTGGGTATTCGTGGTGGAAATGGTTATCATTGTGGGAATGGACACAGTACAAGTTATATTTCAACATAGCGCTAATACCTTCAGAAAGGTATGAATCAACTATTCTCCCTCAGCTATGGAGGGAGTCCCCATGGAGTAGTGGCTAAGAGCTTGATAGGATATCATAGTCACGATTTATTCACATTCAATTATCCTTACAGATACTACATCGTGGACCCCTATGCTTTTTATTCTCCACCAGCAAAATTTTAATTCACTTCCCAGGGTCTACTATACTGGACCATTGAGAAGACTATTTCTTGACTGATTATACTGAAGAAGGCCATAGATGGATCTGTGATAACTTTATGTGACAACATATAAAGAATGAAGGTTTCCTAGTTGACGTAACATGAGTGACCCAGAAAACACCCACCCAGCACACTACTCTCCATCTCACTTTTTTCCATTAAACTAACCTAAACCCAACCCTTGTTGGACTTAAACTTCAAAAAAAAAAATTAAAATTAACAGTTTATTACAAAATTTGTGGTTTGTTTTTTCTGGGTCGCCTGTAATTTCTGTTGATCAACTCGGGCGAGACTCGGAAGATAGGGTTGGGGTTTAGGGTTAGTTAAATGGGAAATAAAATAATTAGGAGATATCAATCGCATGCTTTCTGGGTACCTCCCGCTCCATCGCTCTACAATCATAGGAAATCAATGAACTAAATTAATTCTTCAAATAACAAACTTTTCTTTTGCGCCTCCTTCTCGCACGCCCTCACCCGACAACCAAACACAGAAGACCATCCTCGCTCACGACCTACACACACCCACAACATCTCATTAAGTACCCACCCAACGGTCTCACCCAGACCCACTCCCTTCCCGACCTCTCACACGAAACTCCCCAGCCACAGCCACCACACATACCACACACCACTTTCTCTCTCTCTCTCTACCTCTGCCCAGCCACTCCTTTCACGCGCTCGCAGATAGATATATATAGAGACTGAAAACATTCTAAGATATAGAGATAGGCATTTATTATATGTGTGTGTGTGTGTGTGTGTGTGTGAGAGCAGTAAACAAACAATGATAGTCATATAGATATGGCTTTTATAGCACAATTTTGGGAGAATGTGTTAATAGAAAGTCAGATATATAGATATATATAATAAATTTTCATATAGGTTAGACTTCATTAAGCACATATTCTCCCATATATATATAATATTTGTCTATAATAGTGATACATAAAGATAGAGGTTTAGAAAGATTGACATAGATAAATAGATATGATGATAGATACTCACACACTCGCACTACGCATCAAGATATCGCCACACGACTGAGATAGATAGATAGATAGATATGACAGACTGAGCATATTATTATGTATTTTCTCTGAATTTTTGAGATGAGGCTTGATAAATTTGGACTATTTCCTCATTTTATTGTTATCTGTACATTAATTTCAGCCAATATGCCTCACAGCCTTTTCGGCGTGTATTTTTTGTCAGACTTGGGACCTTTTTTCCTGGGTAGGGGCCACAGTAATATACGATTAATAATTAATACAGTTAACAACTTTAAGAGAAGTGGATGGAGAGGGGTGGATTAGGGAAAAGTCAAGGGGAGTGGGATAGCATTGTGAGGAACTCCCGTCACTTTCTCTTCATATAAAGCATTGATGATGCTTTAATGATCAAATAAACGACTGATGAACGCGAGTTAATGCTTAGCGAATATATCTCTACTACTTTGTCTGCGTTTTTGTTCCTTTGTTCACATATTTTACTACATTTACGTCGATATACTCTCCCTCCTCGATATATATATATATAATATATATTAATAATAATATCAAAAAGAAGCGCATTGGGTGTAATGGTTAAGTCATGGGATGGATCGTCACCTAAGTTCAAAATCTGGACATGGTAATTGCATTTCACTTAGCGGCTATATGAGAAAGGTATGAATCCTACTACACCCTGCAGCTTGGAAAATGTAGGGCAGCTTGTGCTCTTTAACCTACTGGTTAGGCAACCGGTTAGGAGAAGGAAAATTCTGAATTCAAACTGTTTGACCTCCGCTTAAAAATTGACCTAATTTGTCACATACTGCTGTCGGAGAGGTTGGTAAAAATATATATAATTATATATTATTATATATATATTATATATATAAATAAACAGATTGCTTGGCATTAAATTAACGCCACAAGGTTGATATGCACAAAACCAAACCAACCAAAATTGAGATATACAGTGAGTAGGGTTTAAGATCATCTTAACTTGGGCATAAAACCAGTTAATAAACGCAGGACTTTTTTGAATTGATTAACTAAGAGGGTAACAGTGGAGGTTGTTAGTTGCTATTTTTATCAGATTTTTAGAAAAAAGGTGTCTCCACCGACCCAAAAAAGAAATAAAAAAAAATGCTGAAGCTGTAGTATTAATAAAACTAATATTAAAGAAAAAAATATCTTTGTATAAAAGATAGAATTGCTCCAAGCAAAATTGATAATCGCACAGATGGAAATCTTTAGGTTATTAGTTATATATAATATTATTATATATATAATTATAGCTATTTAGGTATGCAGTTTTTTCTTGTAAACCATTTCTTTAAATGAACTACAGACAATATTTACTGACTGGTTGGTCTAACAAGACTATGCACTCCTATTACTCAACAAGAACAACAACGCACAAGCTGGACATGTCAAACGAGCCTTTGGACAGTTAAACACTTATGTGTATTTCTGGTTGACAATATATATATATTTACGTACCTCAACGGCAGGATGCAACAGGGTCAATTTCCTTAGCAGAGTTTTTACAGGCTTTGACTGTCAGAGTTTTCCCTTCTCCGAGACGGTTCTTAGCCATGGTTAAAGAGCCAGTCTGCTTGGTATTTAACTATTAGGTGGAGGAGAATTTGGATTCATACTTTCCAAGGGTATTAGCGCAGTGAAATAGCCAAAGCTTCGTACCTGAGCTTGAACGCGGTCGACGAGTCCATTTCATGACTTAACCATTAGAGCATGGGTTGACAAATATATATATGTCTGCATTTTGGTGTATGCAACAGTCATATAAACAAACGCTTTAAATAGATTGTCACAAATACATTTTTTCACATTTTTTTGATCAACTAATAACAGGATTCTTGTTTAAAATAGCATTTTAACAAAAAATAAGAGAAAGAAATAAGTTTTTTTTTTCTTTTTATAAAGGAATGTCTGACAAAAGAAAGAAAATGCAGGGAAAAATTTGCCTTAGAAAATTTCAAAAGAAAAAAAAATGCATCTTCTTATTTTCACACAGTCAGGAAATAAATGAAAAATTGTTTTCCGAATAAGAGGGTCGCAGCTGCCCTAAGTATTTACCCATAGCTGGAGGAAGGTATAGTTCGATTCATACATTTCCAAGGTTTTAGCACCTATTGTGACTGCACACAGTACCAGGAAAGAAATAAAATGAACATCGTTTCAAATACATTTACTTTTGCAATGTCCAATAAGAACAAACTGAAAAAAATACATATACTATATAAATTTTCCAACCTCCACAGTGAGCAGGGTGTGGCACAAAGTCGATTTCTTAAAGTAGAGTTTACAGGTTTAATTCAGATTTTCTTCTCTTAGGACGATGGTTACCTAACCAAGGTTAATGAGCAGCTGCCTATAATATACCATAAGGTGGATGGAAGGATAGTTGATCATACTTTCCTCAGGGTTTGCTCTATGTGAAATGCAAACAGCCTGAACTAACAGGTATGGACCAGTCAGGTAGAGTGGACAGTGGACAAGAGAAGGATAAAGGGGGCGTCCACATTCCCAAACCTCCAAACTGGACCTTACCATCAGATAGAGTTTAACGTCATTCCAGAAATGCAGGCCCTCGCCAAGCCTTTAACATCATATGATAAAAGGGTGGGGCTTGCATAAAGGCAATGGGTTGGGGCGTCATAAAGGTGCTAGGGCTTGCGTGAACCAGTGATTGATCGGGTGGGGCCTCTCCAACGACGGTGTCTAGCCTAAGTAAGGGTTCTAAAGTGGAGTGTTGCAGGTCGTAGAACTGCTCATCACCAAGACTCTTGTCTTAGCATCACGAGTCGCACCCACAGCCACAGGTGGCCCCATTTGGGGGAGTTTACCGTCTGCAGAGTTGCAGTCGTGCATTCTAACGCGCCAGCCGACAGGGCGGGGAAACCGTGATTAATCAATTCTTCAATGGTTGACATTCTAATTCCTGAGGTTTTTGATATGATTGTTACCAGGTCAGTTGGAGTGGTAATACCCGTTGGGTTCCATCTATAGGTTAAATAGAAAATGTGTTTAAAAACAAACTGAGTAATCATCAAGAATCGAATTAGACAAAAAACGTCTTTCAGCATAATGACAATGGGTTGACATGCCGTAAAAACACCAACAACCTGAAGGTTTTTTTGGTGCACGACAATTTATTAACTATGCGATGCTAGTCTTTAAATGTCTTTGTGAGCAGAATTCATGCTCTTTTAGGGGTAAGATTTAACCTTCTTCTGTTCGACATGGGGGGTGAACTGGAAAGGAGAAGAGATATCTTGCTGACCACAACTTCTTGATTAAAAAAAAAAAAAAAAATCAATTCTCTAAATCAGCTATTAATCCCAAAAGATAGTTTATTTATCTAGCAAAGGTTTCCATGGCAACAATATGAGAGGCTGATTTTTGTTATCAAGTAAAACATAAAAAATAAACATTTTTGATAAAGGAGTAAGGTTAAGACGTTCTAAGTACAGTTATCTCTAGACTGCAAGGTTCATCATAGTCAGGGGCAGCATACATAGATAGTTTAAGCACTTTTACACCTGCACGCCAGCTATGGTTAGCCTGAATGAGAACAGAATACCCAGTGATGCATAAAGGGTTAGGTTGAAAGTTCGTTGTGGCTCTCGATTACAACGAGCAGGTTCTCGAATATGACAGATACTTGAAAGAAGACCGGAGGGCACATCGGCGAAACGTTGTAATAGTACAATGAGATGAGGACAATAGTCGAAATATACAAATAATACTATAAAGCTTATCTTAAAAATTCAGAGAATTTTTTCAAATATTTTTTCTACTTAAATGATACCGACCAAAATAAAGTAATTATCATATCAATTTTAATGATTCATATAAGCTATGGGTGCAGCCTACAGATAGGACTGATATTGCTACAGCTTGGAAGGATCTACACCTTCTTTATCAGAAGTCAGATCTCATATGATCGTAATATGATCTATAGAGTCAACCGCCTCTTAGACTCTATCGAGTATCTGCATCGCTTTACCTACTGTGCAGATCAGTTACCGCATCTGTGGGTACTCAATGATAGAAGATTAGGTGAGGTCCGGTAATTGACAGGACTTGTGAATTATAAGGTGGGTAGATTTCTGGCTACTGGTATATTTATATTTTAGACTTTATATACTTTGATATCAATGGAATACCGCAGTATACATAATATAATACATATCACCTTGACTAAGAAACACTAGAGCGATTCTTCATCTATTTTTTGGGTGCCTTGCTTAAAAGTTGTATGTATTTGGGAAATACTCTACACTACAGGCACTATCCTATATACATATGATATCGATTAGAAGGACATGTTCACTTTAACATCTTAATAATATTAATTTATTGTGTACAGTGCTCAGTGACCACAACTCATCAACAGTCTCATGTCAAGACAAACGATATGTACTTCGCAATAGTCACGACATAGAGATTTACAGTAGTAATTTGTGCGCTGTGTGTGCATATGTAAGTGGAGAGTGGCTCAGGTTATGTCGGTGGACCAAGGGCATGAGGCTTTGAAAAGACTCATGCTTCGACAGCTACAACAGATGCGGGCAGTTTATTCCATGTCTCTGCAATTCTGAGCATGAAAATGTTTCTGAAAGTCACATGACGCAGTTTAAGTAATATGGTTGTTTGTTAAGGGGTAGGGGTTTGAGTTAGGGGTTAGTTTTATTTAAAAAAAAAAAAAAAATCAACGATATGACTGTGTAAATGAAACATGTCTTTTTTATCGAAATCAAAAAGGGGTGCCTAAAGGTGATCATTGGTTCAATATTTGTACCAATGCCAGGAAAGGTGAAGTAACCATCAATCTCAGCTGACTAGCAAAAAAAAAAAAATAAAAAAAGGGCCAATTTAATTACCAAAGGAATTTTATTGTACTTTCAAAGCTGATTATTATTACTATCACTCTTACTACTACTACTATACAAAAAATATTTTTTTTAAGTTGTACAGCTGGGTATTTTAGACAAGCGCCAGGTTACACAAGATCCTTTTTTTTTCTTTTTTTTTATGGGTCCATATTACAATTTATAAATCACAGTTAGTAGTAAGATAGATATAAAGAATTAGCATGAATAGATTGTGTGCAAAGAAGAAGAAAAGGAAAAAGGGAAGGGAAGAAAGAAAAAGGAAAAGGGAAGGCAGAAAAGAAAAGGAAGGGAAGAAGAAAAGAAAGGAAAAAGGGAAGGAAGAAAAGAAAGGAAAAGAAGAAAAGGAACTGATATTGCGATGGTCAACAACTTTTTTTAACAAAAATTCCACCAAAATCAGCGGTGTTATCTATCTATACATATATAAAGGGGAAATTGTGTGTATATGTATGTCGGAGGAAACTATCGAAAATAATACATTAACACAAAGTATATAGTATACAACATTAAATATACCAACGGGCTGGTTTTTGATAAAAATATGAAGATTTTGAGTTATATTTGGGAAGCATATTTATAAAATTCAAATTTGAAAAAGTAAACAGAGAAGGGAAAGTCATTTGCATGTTATTTTGTTTGCTGTTTTTTTGTAAAAATAATGAAGATTTGGATTTATATTTGGGAAGATTTCTAACAATTAAATATTGAAAAGTAAGTAAGGGCAAGTCATTTGCATGTTATTTTGTTTTTCTTTTTTTTTTTGATAGGTTTTTTTNAAAGAAGAGAGATCCAAGGTTAACAGAGACAATCTGCCCTACTATTTATCCATAGCTGGAGGGTGATAGGATTCATACCTTTCTCAAGGGTATTAGCGCTAAGTGAAATGCAATTACCATGTCCAGGATTTGAACTTGGGTGACGAGTCCATTTCCCATGACTTTAACCATTACACCATGCGCTTCTTGTTTTATTTATATATAATATATATATATATATATATATATGAGGTAGGGGGATTGGAGTAAATCCGACAGAATGTAGTAAAGATATGTGGAACAAAGGAACAAAACTCAGACAAATGTATGTAGGAGATATATTTCGCTAAGCATTAAGCTCAGCTTCATCAGTCGTTTATTTGATCATTAAAGCATCATACAAGTGTTTTATAGAAGAGAAAGTGGACGGGAGTTCCTCACAAATGCTATCCCACCCCCTTGACTTCTTCCCCTAATCCACCCCTCTCTTATCCACTTTCTCTTAACAGGTGTTAAGCTGTATTAATTATTAATCTATGTTACTGTTGCCCCTGACCAGGAAAAGAAGGCTCCCAAGTCTGACAAAAAATACCCGAAGAAGGCTGGAGGGCATATTGGCTGAAATTATTGTACAGATAACAATAAAGATGAGGACAATAGTCCAAATTTATCAAGCCTCATCTCAAAAATTCAGAGAAATAACATAATAATATCTCAGTCTGTTCATATCTATCTATCTATCTATCTCAGTCTGTTCATATCTATCTATGTCAGTCTGTTCATATCTATCTATCCATATCTATTTATCTATGTCAATCTGTTCATACCTATCTATCTATGTATCTACCTTATATATATATATATATATATATATATATATATATATGAAGTCTACCTAATTTTGAAATTATTATAATAATAATATTATATATATATATAAATGCCGTATTTCTCTATATCTGATTTTTAGAATGTTTTCAGTTCTTCAAAAGTTTACTCACCTAAAATCCTGGCAATAAAAGAAGAAAATTGTTTTGTATTTTTCTGTCTGATTTTTTGAATCAATATTTCTGTAGACCTTGTACTTTAATAGATGTATTTGTTTTTGTAGGTCTACAATATCTTCTTTTTTTCTATCTTGGCAAAATCTCAAAGAAAAGTTTGGTTATTTGAAGAATTATTTAGTTCATTCTGGTTATTTCCTAGTTGAGTAACATGACAGGGTGACCCAGAAAAAACAGAACCCAAATTATTTATTTTCCCATTAAACTAACCCTAAACCCCAACCCTAACCCTATCCCCCTAGTTGAGTAACATAATATTACAGGGCGACCCAGAAAAAACAGAACCCACAAATTTTGTAATAAAACTGTTAATTTTAATTTTTTTTTTTTGAAGTTTAAGTCCAACAAGGGTTGGGGTTTAGGGTTAGTTTAATGGGAAAATAAATAAATAATTTGGGTTCTGTTTTTTCTGGGTCACTCATGTTACTCAACTAGGAAATAACCTTCATTCTTTATATTGTTATTGTCACTATGAAAGTATTTCAGCAGATCCATTCTATGGCCTTCTTCATGTGTATAATCAGTCAAGAATAGGGCTTCTCAAAGTGGTCCATATAGTAGACCCCTGGGAGTGAATAAAATTTTGGCTGGGAGAATAAAAGCATAGGGGTCCACGGAGTGGTAGTATCTGTAAGGGTATTAATTTGAATGTGAACATAATCGTGTGACTATGATATCCTAGTCAAGCTCTTTAGCCACTATCCATGGGGACTCCCTTTCCATAGCTGGAGGGAGAATAGTTGGATTCATACCTTTCTGAAGGGTATTAGCGCTATGTGAAATAGTAACTGGGGTTACTGTGTCCATTTCCCACAATGATAACCATTTCACCATGAATACCTAAAGAAAAATATATGAAATATCAAAAATATTTAATTTTTGAATAATTGTTGGGTCTCCTATTAATTATAAAGGGCCGGGTTAGCTCAGTCGGTAGAGCGTTTGACTAGAAACCACTGGGTTCCTATTTCGATACCGGCCCTCACCAACTCAGTGTATGAGTAGCACAGGGATCTGTGCAGTAAAATGAGGAGCTGATGGTATGTGTGACACTCCACCTCAAATGCAAAAACAATCTTCTTGGTCTAGCTCTAGTGAAAAGGGGATAGACTCCCTCGCTGATTGGCTGATACCGACTTTAGGCCACCTTGACGACTTTATTTTACTTTTGATGAGGACAATAGTCTGAATAATCCAAATAATTAAGCCTCGTCTAAAAAAAAATTCAGAGAAATACTCTCCTAAGCAGCTGTGAATATCTTTTTAGTCCATGTTTTTCTCTCCCAACTCCATCAGGGCTGAACTAAGTGTATCTCCTTCATAGAAGAGTGCTTCACATTGTTGTGCATAGTTTTGATTAATATTGCAGGATAATATTCTCATTCTGAAGTGGGCGAGGTTGACACAGAATCATAGATTTTGTTTTGGTTCTTTACCTTGAAACACGACAAATCAATCAAAAAATAAATTGCTGAGACAGATTACTACAGGGGAGGTATTGTCTGGTGGGCAGGAGAAGCAAAAACAAGAACTGCTATCCCCCCAGGCAATACCTGCCCCCTTGATGGGGCAGGGGTGGGTTTATTGCCCAGTGCCTTGACGGGGAATGCTGACGGGATCAATGCTTTTTTTGTGCCTACCACCCATGAGCCTTGGCTTGTGGGTGGGCCCTCATAAAAATGTCCTTGTGTCATGCCCTCATAAGTGGGATGAGAGGCAAATACCCTGATGAATTCTGATTAAAATGAAATAATCTCTTCCCAAATTATAAAGGTTAAGTGTTCAATGCTAAGGGGACTATTTTCATGAAAATCAATGTTTTATTCATTGTCCATCTCTGTCTTGGTGAATACAACTTCAGTCTTAATACTTTTTGAACAAACCCAAAAAGATGAATTCCGATTAAAATTGAATGGTCTCTAGACCATATGACCTTTAGGCACCCCTTTTTGATCTCGATTAAGAAAGGACATGTTTTTCATTTACACCATCAATATCCGGTTGTTTTAACAGACGGTTTTTAGATTTTAAAAAAAATTATAAAACTAAACCCTAACCCCTAACAAACAACCGGATATTGACGGTGTAAATGAAAAACATGTCCTTTCTTAATTGAGAACAAAAAGGGGTGCTTAAAGGTAATATGGTCCTGGTCTCTTCCCAAGTTATAGATCATATCATTGCACAGATTGCGGGATGGTGATGATGGAGAGATGGATTTTGTTATGGGGTGACTTAATTTTACACAGTTGAGACTTTAATTTGAATACTAAAACCAATTGGGGCACTTGGCTGAATGACCGAAAGAGAGATTAATGGGATACTAGATTATCTGGATATGAGATTATCCCTATACAAGATTATCAGGATACTTGTGCCAAACTAAGATTAGTAAAATGATAACTGTCCGAGGTATTATGAATAAACAGCTGTGGAAAATTTTTATATAATTATCTTCTAATTGGGTAAGCAGAGATGCTGATAGGTACTCGTTCTGCGTCCCTGACACACAAAAATCTAAAAAGACGCAGTAAAATCGTAACCATGTGTCCTAGTGTTTTTCTTTTTTCTTCCCTCACCATTTCAAGCTAACTGTAAATACATTTCAATATTTTCTTAAAGGGAGGATGCCCCAGTATGCCCAACATGCAAAGTACAACTTACAACCAAGCATATCCTTCTAAATTGTAACAGACTTAAACATATCCACGCCAATTACTATCAAGCAAGAAACCTGAGAGACATCTTTAAGAATACAAACCCTGAAAACATTTTAAATTTTATAAAAAAAGCAACCTTTTCAACAAGATATAACAGAACATAACCAATTATCTCCATAGAACCTCTACTTTAAAGACTGAAATCCAAAATAACCTTTTAGGCATTAAATGACCCACAGAGGTTGATATGCCGTTAAACAAAACTCAAACTCAATAGTTTCTTAGAAATTAATTACACAGGATAAGTTACAAGGTAGGAGTTAGACGGCTTTAGTTGGGACTCATAAATTTTCCCGGGGACTTATTCAAAGCAAATATGTGCATTCCAGGACGCACTAAATCAAAAAGCTATCAGCATCCCTGGGTACGTACTCACGAGGTGGGTTTAAGAGTTTTGAAGCAGTATTTACAATGAAGGACAAACAAGGAATAAAACATTCATTTTCTTCAAAATAGTTCCCTTGGCATTTGAACACCTTTTAAAACCTTTATAAGTTGGGAAGAGTCCATTTCATCTTTTTGGGGTGTACAGAAAGTACCGTATTTGACAGCATATAAGATGCATCCCCATTTCAGCAGGTCAGATTCAGGAAGAAAAGTTTTTAGTGTATTTAAGCATATATTGTTGAAAACAGTCTAGCTGTGCATTACACAAGCAGAAACATAGCTGTATAAAAGCAATTTGGCAGTAAAGGCAAGTAATAATCATACACAAGTAGGTAAAAGTACTGAGTGTAAGCTGGGTTAGTGAGCATCATAGAGAAGATTAGCCCAGGCCTATGGGAGGTCTCAAACTTCACCTATGAAGGGCAATTTTTTTAGCCAAAATTTTGGGAAAAAAAGTGCGTCCTATATGCTGTCAAATACGGTAATAACACTGTAATTGTATTTACCAAATTCCCAATAAAACCCAGCTTTCAACTTCTTTTAAGTTGAAAGCTGAGGTTTTATTGGGAATTCGACCCCTGGACATATGACTAAATTCAACTTGTCACCAAGAGAAAAATGGAAATATGCCAAGAGGCTCCTAGATCAGACAGAAGCTGCATCTGCATTAGATCTGGTATTCCCACACTGTGACATAAAACCAATAAAGCCTGGTGGTATTGTGTAAGTGTCCTCTAGTCAACTGGGGCTGTAGAATACACCAACTGCACCTCTCACGTCAAGCCCTAGCACCTATATGATTGCCCCAACCCCTTTTTATCATATGGGTGCTAGAAGGCGGTGGCTGTGGGTCTACATGTCCTGGGAATGACGTTAAACTCAATCTGATGGTGAGGTTCCAGTTTTGGAGGTTTGGGGAATGTGGAGCACCCCTTCATCACCATTGCTCCCTGGTCCACTCTGACCCGGAGTGGTAGTACCTGTTAGGGTCCCATCTATGGGTTAAATAGAAAAATGTATTTATAAAAAAAATGTATTATCCATTAAGAATTGATTTATTTCAAAACTTTATCGGCATTAAATGACCCACCGAGGTTGATATGCCGTAAAACAAAACAAACCAGACCAACTGCACCTCTGAAGAGGGATAAAATCCCCCAGTGAGGCCACCTCCTATTGGCTGTAGGTGGTGACCCATGATGCTTAAGAATGGAATCCTGGTGCTGAAGCAATCTATGACATGCAACAATCCACTTTGGCCCTTACTTAGGTTAGACGGGTAATCAGAGAGATCCCCTCCGATCAATTGGCTACTCACATCAAGCCTTAGTACCTATATGATAATCCCAAGTGCATGGTGCAAGTTATGGGAAATGGACTTGTCGCCCGAATTCAAATCCTGGACGTGTTAATTACATTTCACTTAGCGCTAATACCCTTGGGAAAGGTATGAATCCTACTCTCCCTCCAGCTATGGGTAAATAGCAGGGCAGACTGGACTCTTTAACCATGGCTAGGTAACCAGTCTAGGAGAAGGAAAACTCTGAATTCAAACCTGTTAAACTCCGCTTAAGAAATTGACCTTGTGTCGCATCCTGCTCGTGCGGAGGGGTTGGTAAATATATATATGATTATCCCAACCCTATTGCCCTTATGGTAACCCCCGAAACCCTTTTTATCATATGTGCTAGAAGCTGAGGGCCTTAGTGTCCTGGGTATGACATTAAACTGCATCTAGTAGTGAAGTTCCAATTGTGGAACTCTGGGGAATGTACTCCTTTATTGACATTACTCCCAGGCAGGCCCCGACACTAACTTTTTTCATGACCGTCCCGAACAAAAATTATCAACCATCCTGAATTGGGTTTGCACCGTCCCGAAATCTTTGTTTAATTCATTAGCATCATCTATACTTGTCAGTCATCAATAGCATAATAACATGTAATAAAACATTAAGAAAAGCTGAAGCAGTGATAATTCTGGATATTTGGACAAAAAATCCATTTCTAGTGTGTTTTGAGCTAAAAAATACTTTTTTACTTTAAGTTACCCTGAGTAGGATTAGTAGTACATTATTCAGTCCTTTTAAACTATCTCCCTCCCCATTATTCATTACATGGCTTTGAGAATAGACCTACGGTACCGTAGCCTCATTTTGAGATCAGCATTTGGGCAATCACTGGATGGCCAATATTGGAATGTAGTACTAACTTTTAGGAAAATTTTTACCGTCCCTGGCAAACTGTCCCGGATGACGTATTGATCGTCCCGGATGTAATTTTTATCGTCCCCGGGACGCCATTAATGTCAAGCCCTGCTCTCAGGTCCACTCTGACCTAGAGTGGTAGTCGCATGCATCACTTGTTTACACTGAAAATAATAACAGGACTTTACTTGAGTTAGTTGTGATGTGAATAGATAGTGAATTTTATGAAAAATTTGGAAAACACAAGTTCATAAATGAGTAATGTTTATTTTGCCTGTAGTGTTTTGATCTGTTTCAATAGATCTTCATCAGGGCTTTCGTTAGTTTGAGGAAAAAAAAAATATCACAGAAAATAAGAAATCTTCGGAAGCCTTTAGTTTCGTGGTCGGTTGGTCTATTTGAAATTGTTGATGAAAACACGAGCGTTTTTCGATTTTTATTTTATTTAAAAAAATTTTAATTTAATTTTTATTTTTTTAGTGAACTTTGAAATATCCCATCATACAGGTAAAAACTAGCAAGAAAATTTGGTAAAACTGTTGGTGGGGGTGGGGGAATTTAGTAGGCAAAGAGTTAAATTTTAATCCCGTGTGGTCAAAATTCCTGCCTGTTGAGTAAATATAACGCTTGAATTTATTTTATTTACATTTCAATATTAATCATAATGAGAAAAGGAGATCGGCCAATATGTTTTATCAAGCCGCATATCAAATATCAATGAGCTGTATATAGCTACCCTTGATTTATGACAATAATTGACATTGAAACAGGCATTGCCTTTTATAAATAACGATATCTGGGACATATATGCTACTGTTGTAGTCAGTGAATGAAAATCAGCTTTTTTAAATTTTTTTTATTTATAGTAATTTGGTGTGTGTGTGTGTGTCTGTCTGTAGTGGGTGTGTCTGTGTAGTGTGTATCTGTGTCTGGCTGAGCATAGATAACCTTTTTTTGATTATATTTATCAGGAGTGTCATCTTCATAAGTGCACAATGATGTCCTCATCATATTTATTATTTGTGTCATTCATTCATTTCCTCTTCTCTTATCTTTCAAAGTTTCTTGCTATGGAGGTTAAATCTGAATAATTACCTAAAATATTTGCTCTGTCTCTCTCTCTCTCTCTCTCTCTTTCTCTTTCTTTCTCTTTTTCTCTCTTTTTTCTCTTTTTCTCTT
Source organism: Doryteuthis pealeii (assembly GCA_023376005.1). Lineage (NCBI taxonomy): Eukaryota > Metazoa > Mollusca > Cephalopoda > Myopsida > Loliginidae > Doryteuthis > Doryteuthis pealeii. The sequence continues at coordinate 76,003,624 of CM042168.1, forward strand.
TTTCTCTTTTTCTCTTTTTCTTTTTCTCTCTTTTCTCTTTTTCTCTCTTTTTTTCTCTTTCTCTTCTTTTTCTTTCTTTCTCTCTTTCTTTCTTTCTTTTCTCTCTCTTTCTTTTCTTTTTCTTTCTTTCTCCTTTTTCTTTCTTTCTCTCCTTTTTCTTTCTTTTTTCTCTCCTTTTTCTTCTTTCTCTCCTTTTTCTTTTTTTTTCTTTCTCTCCTTTTTCTTTCTTTCTCTCTTTTTCTTTCTTTCTCTCCTTTCTTTCTTCTTCTTTTTTTCTTTTCTCTCTCTCTTTTTTCTTTCTCCTGTTTCTACATTTTCTTTCTCTCTCCCCTTATGCCCTTCTTCTCTCCCTCCTTTTCGCATTCCTCTTTCCTTTTCTTTTTCCTCTCTCTCTCCATTTTCATTCCCCACCTCTCCTTTGGATTCTCTATCTCTTTTCTCCTTTCTTCCTTTATTTCCCATTATCAACCCTTTTCTTCTTTTTCCATTTCTTTTTCCCCTCTTTTTATAACATTCTCTCTCTTTTTTTTTTTTTTTTTTTTAATTTAAATTTTTTTTTTTTTTATTAAACCATACCCCCCCCCCAAAAAAAAAATTCTATGTCTTTTGATAACCACCCATGCATGAATTTTCTATCAATTCATTTTTACTAAAAACTTTGAAGGTCATAGAAACAAGAATAAAATATTGACAATTCGCATTTATCCGCACGCAGTCTGTTCGGACTGGAATTAAATCTGGGCACCTGTCCAATAATCTCTCACTCATAGACTTGTCAGGCTGCCCAATTTTAAATCATTTTGTCAAATTTTCCAATCCCCCCAATAGGGCCACATGTTTGCCATGGGTGGCAACCCACGATGCTTCAGGATGGAACCCTGGTGGCTGATGAGTTATAAAAAATGTGTTAAAAAGTTTATTTAAAATAAAAAATAAAATACCCATTAAGCATGAATAGAACAAAATGTCTTCAGCATAAAATAACCCAACAAGGGTTAACATGCCGTAAAATCCACCAAACCAAACCAATGGGGCCACTTATTGGCCGTGGCTGGCAACCTGTGATGCTTAAGGACAGAAACCTGGTGGCTGAGCAGTCCATGACATGCAACACTCCATTTTGACCCTTACATAGGTTAGATGGGCCACCGATCAGCCGGCTTGTCAAATCAAGCCCTAGTATCTATATTATTGTTGCAACCCTATTGCCCTTATGGCAACCCCCAACCCTTGATATATATTTACCAAACCCCTCTGCACGAGCAGGATGCAACACAAGGTCAATTTTTAAGCAGAGTTTAACATATTTGAATTCAGATTTTTTCTTTCTCATAGACTGGTTGCCTAGCCAAGGTTAAAGAGCACAGTCTGCCCTACTATTTACCCATAGCTGGAGGGAGAGTTGGATTCATACCTTTCCCAAGGGTATTAGCGCTATGTGAAATGCAAACAGCCTTGTCCAGGATTTGAACTCGGGTCAACGACTCCATTTCTTACGACTCTAACCATTACACCACGCACCCTTGATATAACGACTTGATTTGAAAATCAGATAGGGAAGAAACTGTTAGTTACCAAGTGGCATTGACTTCATATCTTTGGTGCTCTAACTTAAATATACATGTTCTATCAATGATACATGTTCTTTGGGCTGGTTTAGCCCAGTTGGTAGAGTGTCCACATAAGAACCACAAGGTTTCTGGTTCAATATCAGCCCTCGCCAACTCAGTGCATGAGTAGCACAGGGAACTGAGGTAAAGTGAGGAGCTGATGGTAAGTGTGGTGCTCCACTTCAGATGCAAAAACCATATCCTTGGTCTATCACTAGTGAAAAGGGGATAGACTCCCTTGCTGTCTGGCTGATTAGGCCACCCCAACAACTTTTTACTTATAGAAATAGATAACTATATTATCCATATGTGTGTGTGTGTGTGTGTGTGTGTGTGTGTGTATATATATATATATATATATATATATATATATATATGTTGAAAGGAAAAAAAATATGTGTGTGAGTGTGTGTATACTCACCTAGGAATCGCAAGGTTCTTGGTTCGATACTGGCCCTCACCAACTCAGTGAATGAGTAGCACAGGGATCTGTACGGGAAAGTAAGGAGCTGATGGTAGGTGTGGCGCTCCACCTCAGATGCAAAAAAACAATCCCCTTGGTCTAGCGCTAGTGAAAAGGGGATAGACTCCCTCGCTGTCTGGCTGATACCAGCTTTAGGCCACCTCGATGACTTTACTTATATATGTATAATAATATAGCAAGTTAATTTTTTCACAAATACGATATATGTGTGTGTGTGTATATATATATATATATATATATATATATATATATATATATATATATATATATCCAACTTGGTTTCTCATTTATTTCACACTTTACTCATGCTTCACACTAAATCCCAAAAATATATAATACACACACACACACATATAAATATACGCACTGAAAATTACACTCATCAGATATACATACAAAGAAGCATACATGTACTCCACAACAACTATATATATATATATATATATATATATATATGTGTGTGTGTGTGTATGTGGAGAAAATTTAGAAAACAAACACAGGATGTTATGATGGATGGAAAATTTATTGTTGATACTTGAGTATTTCGGTTTTACAGTGGAAACCTTTTTCAGGACTAAGGATTTGTGTGGAGAGAAGATGAAGGATGTTTTCTATGGGTTGACTTAGAAGATGAAAGGATGTTTTGTATGCATTTTTTTCTATCTACATAAATCCTTAGTCCTGAAGAAGGTTTCCACTGTAAAACCGAAATACTCGAGTATTGACAATAAATTTTCCATCCATCATAACATCCTGTGTTTGTTTTCTAAATTTTCTCCACATACTGTCGGATTAATTTCCTCATCTTACTTCCGTGTGTGTATGTGTGTGTGTGTGTGTGTGTGTGTGTGTAAAATAATTTTAAAAAAATCATTGCAAATGAAACCATAAAATAATTATCCAATTAGTCCGTTGAAAATTCAGTAAATAATGTTTCTACTTTTGTTTGAAGGAGTCCATAGAAATAATGTTTATATATATATATATATATATATATATATATATATATATATATATATATATAGAATATGTCTGAAGTAGTCCATAGAAATAATGTTTATATCAATAATTCTTTAAATCTCATTTTATTTTTACATATTCAAATCAGAAATATTCTTTAATTTGATTCTGGAGACAGATCTATATCAAGTCTATTTCTAGTGTGGTTAAATATGGTTATTCCGTGATGCTTAAGGATGGAATCCTGGTGGCTGAGCAGTCAATGACATGCAACACTCCTCCTTCGACCTTACTTAGGCTAGACAGATGGGTGGAAAGGTCCCCTCTAATCAAATAGTTGGTCACCCCAAACCCTAGTACCTATATGATTGTCGCAACCCTATTGCTCTTATAGCAAACCCCTTTGCCCTTTTTATCATATGTGCTAGAAGGCAATGGCTGAGGGTCTTAACGTCCTGGGTATGACCTTTAACTGTGTTTAGGGGTAAGGTTCCAATTTTGGAGCTCTGGAGAGTGTAGTGTACCCCCTTCATCTCCATTATTCCCATGTCCACTCTGAGCCATAGTGGTAGTACCTGTTAGGGTTCCATCTATAGGTTAAATAGATAAAAATTAGTCTTAAAAAAATGTGTTTAAAAAAAAAAAAA